>JAXQQM020077689.1:0-148390 GCA_034641835.2 Pinus albicaulis
ATTGCAACAAAAGACTCCAAAGAAGCAAGAAAAGTTCTTCGAAAATTGCAACAAAACCCTAGCCTATGAAACTCAAGAAAACCAATCGAAAACAAAGCAAAAACCGCAATGCAAAGCACCACACAAAGATAGGAGTGATTCAGTGAGCAAAAGCTCTCTGTTCTGATAAAGTAGAACAACCAAGAATGCTCAGAAAGCGATCTTGGAACTCAATCCAGAAGTGCCAACACCAAAACAAAAATTTTGCCAAAAGACTAGTTTCCACTCAAGCAAAAGAGAGAAAAGACTTGAAATCACTTCCTTCACACTCCAGTAAGTACAGAGACTCTGCAGACACAGGCCTCCACAGCCAGAAAGGACCAAAAACTCCAGAATCCTAAAAATTCAAAATCTGCCTAGGTATACGCGGCTTCACAGTTGTGCAACCAGCGTGTATACGCGTCTGTGTTAAGGGAAACTCGCGTATACGCGGATCCTTTTACACAAACTCGCGTGTATACACGACTGTGTGCAGAAAAAAGAGCGTATACAAAGAAAGATAATAAAAAACAATAAGGACAAGCCTGGGAAAGACACCAAGACTTCAGACTGACTGCAAGAAAATAAACTGGACTGTAAAAGACAGATAAAATTGTTGGCAACCTACCAAACAGCTGAAACAACCCAACAGGAGAATCACAAAAATGTGATCCCCAGCGGAGTCGCCAGTTCTGTTTCGGGGAATTAACACCCTAGAGGTTGGTTGGGATACAACCTCCACAGAGCCGAGGGCGTACTACTTAACAGAGACTCACACAACCATGCACGTTCAGAAAAACCAAATAGAGCAGAATGAGAGATTTACCTGTTGGTCCTACGTTTGAAGTAGATCCACGTGGGGTCCAAACCCCCAGCAACTGTCCTTCCTTCTTAACCTGAAATACAAGAAGAAACCGACACAAAGGACAGGTTGTACAGCATATATCTACTCTAAATGTTAGTGAGATTCATATAAAACATTAAATAAATCATAATGAATGCTTGTATAACAAATATTCTCATACATAAAAGCATACACTAACACGTTTATTTCGGGAACAACATGATACTTCTGTATTATAAATAGCACGTACAAAAATAATCAAGTGGAGAGATCACCTGATCCTTCCAAGGCCTTCGCAGACCGTCGTCCGGATCCGTCCAGCCCTTGCCTCGCTAAGACTCCTTCCAAACTGGTGCATACGAGATAACATATAAAGGGATGTGTATCTCAAGGAAACAAGGGTTTCCTACAATGAACTGGGAAAGTGCAGGAGGCACGGGGAATCGGACTTGGATAGGGAATACCAACAGAGTATAATATCAATAATTCTCTCTCTCTCCCTTAGGCCATACACATGAGGGATTTTTATAGTCCCTCCAAGTAGTTTCAGCAGTTGGAAACAGTTGGCCACGGGCTGGGGTGGTTGAACTACCTGAGTAACCATCAACCCAGCGCGAAATTAGGGATTTTTTTATATATTTTTTAATCATTTTAATGGCATACGTGGAAAAGTCTAGCTGTACTCGCGTATACACGCGGAAAAACATGGGCATAGTCGCGTATGGAGGATTTTACACTATTTTTAAGTGAATTTGTCCAAGTCTGTAGGAATGGGTGCCCATAAAGCCATAAAGCAATCATGAATCATGTCAAGGTGAGAAATGATGCTATAACACCTGTTAGGCCATACACATGAGGGATTTTTATAGTCCCTCCAAGTAGTTTCAGCAGTTGGAAACAGTTGGCCACGGGCTGGGGTGGTTGAACTACCTGAGTAACCATCGACCTAGCACGAAATTAGGGATTTTTTATATATTTTTTAATCATTTTAATGGCATATGCGGAAAAGTCTAGCTGGACTCGCGTATACACGCGGAGAAGTACGGGCATAGTTGCGTATGGGGGATTTTACACTGTTTTTAAGTGAATTTGTCCAAGTCTGTAGGAATGGGTGCCCAAAAGCCATGAAGCAATCATGAATCATATCAAGGTGAGAAATGATGCTATAACAGATGCCCCCTAATATATGAGGTCAGAAGGGGTACATGATGGCCAAAATGTATTATGCACATAGAAAGAACTTCGCAAGGACAAGAGAGGACTTCACCAGATTTCAGCCTGCCAAAACCAATGAAAGAAACCAGAGAGTCAACACATGCTGAGGCGGGCATACCCATGCTTAGTCAAAAATACATCATATATATAGAAAGTACTGAATAGATCCAACATGTATACAAGTATAACTGAACTGAAAGTACATAGTGAATCATCTGAGCAGGGCCCGGAAATACAAGTCCGAATCAATGTCCAAGTATCACATATAGAAAGCTGATCAAAGATGGTGCAACTGGATGTCTGATCAAATAAGTAACTGAATCTCCAAGTACCGGATCATAAGAGGTGGATCAAACGGTACAATCATGCAACTCGGGGACCAACATATAAGATGCTGCTGTGCTGAACTGCAACATATAAGGGTGGACGGCAACACTGGCAGAAACTGAAAGGACTGTCAACAGTGAACCGAGAAATGCTGATGCAACCCGAGGTCTTCACCGATCACTATGGCACAATTATACACACTGATAATAAATGAGCTGAAGTCGACCATGTGAGAAATCGTTGGATTACCGGGCATTGATGTATCCCGTTAACCAACACGAGACAACCCACCGATAATGATAATGAGTGTCAAGGTGCCCCAGTACAATCTGACAAGTGTGAATGAATGAGTTGAAGTCGAACACTTGAAAGAATCTACCAATCAAGAGGCAATGATGAATCCCCACTGTCGATAGCGAAGAGTCTGCCACTGATGACTGCAAACCCTAAGGTACTGACAAAAAGACTCTAGACCTTATTCCCAGAGCAATGAGTCGGAGTCGATGGGAAAAGATCTGCTGGAAGGAAGGCATTAAGGCATCCCACATCAGTCCAGCGCGAGTGTAACCCGTAGGCCAAGATTTGGAAGAAATCGGACGAAGTAGAGTGATGGAACCAAAACCGAAGTACGTTTTCGACATGCACAAGATGAAGCTAGTGCACGGAAGAAACCCTCTGAACCAACCAATAATGAAAGCTGACACAGAGGCGAGAAATCCACCGATAGGGTCAAATGGAAATCCAGGTACTGCACGAATCCCAAGTGTGATAATGTGTGCTGACGTCGAACACAGGGGAAACCACTCAGCCAAAGACCCATGATGATGATCAAATGCTGAGCACGAGGTCACCTATCAATGATGAAAATAGGCCCAAGGTGCGGCTCTAGGCTTGCTCTCAGAGCAATGTGTCGTAGTCGATAAGAGACAAACCCGCCGACAAGAAGTCAATGGGGACCTTCTCAAACCAGCACGAGCAGAAGATCAAAACATCTGATGTGATAGAACATGATACTGACAAGACCGGGAAGGCCGACTGAATAATGAGTCAAGAGACACCGCAGAATGGCCGACTCAGGCTAGACTTTCCTTGAACAAAAGCACGACTCTGTGATGACCATGGCAGTAAAAAGTGACACTGTATAAGTCTGTCTTGCAGGAGGCAAAACAAACTCTCCATATGATTGGAAGAGATAACCAACCGGAGGAGAACTGACAAGTGAAACATGGTAAAGGCTAAACCTAGGTCAAACTAGAACCATCCCAAATGAAGGAAATATATATAAGTATATGTGCTTTGTTCAAGGGCGACAAACTGACTCTGTACTGCCATCAAAATAACGAAGATACATCCCGTTCCCGCTCTTTTTGTTATATTTGATTTTTTTGTCTTTTTCATATAATAAGCCCGAAAAAGAATAAAAGAATGCTATGGTACAATGGATAGAACGAGTATCAAGAAATCAGATGCACTAGTTCCTGGGATTGGAACAATCCTATGCTCAATGCAAGGTGGCGAAAACTGGTCAGTGATACTCAGAGGAACGTTCCATCCATGGGTACAAAGGTGTCGAGTCGTGATAGCTAAGTGCATGCAATGGTTAACTTGTACAGAAAGTCAAGGTCAAAAGTTGGCTTAAACATCGAGTCCAAATGAAGCCGGCTAAAGGCCAGGATAAACAAGTAGCCAATATGCAATGCAGTAATACAACTTAACGACACTAGGGAGCCTCTAGGGTATAAGCCAGAAAAATGATAAGTGATGAAGGAGAAGAATGAAGCTTCAACACAGAAGACATGGCGGGACTAAAGAGGACTCCCGAGCCTACATAAAAAGCAGCATGGGCAACAAGTGATAGCGAGGAACTAACTAAGAAGCCCATGTAAAGGAAGGCTCTACCATCAAGTCATGATTAAAAATCGGCGAGTGAAATGGGTGTAATGCTCATGACCTGATGGGATCGACCCTAAGGCAAGTGATCAGTATGGAGGCTAGAATGCAAGATGCAACGGAAAGTGATTCCCTAACCTATATGCCAGTTAAGATCATATACCTGCCGTGAAGAGTCTGAAATCATGGATCAAAAACCGGGAAAAGTCTCAAAATCGTCAAAATGTACCTGAAAATATACCAAACTGGGCACTTCCAAGCAATCGAGTTATACAGCATAGGACAGATCGAAAAAAATAAGCATAAGGAAATTTTTGCAAAAATTTTCAATTTTTTAGCCATAAATACACAAATTACCTCTCAATTGGTTCATTATTGCATAGCTGATTTGGAAAAAGAGCTCTGGAGCTAAAAACTTGTTTCGTCAAATCAGGAACAACCGACCGTCGGAATTCAGCGAAACTTCAGGTAGGCTCCTTAATCATCCCGTTTATTCATTTTGTCTGTTTGAAAATTAAAATTAAGTGATTTTTTGCTTAGAAACCCTTGCTAAAAAATGCGTATCTGCACATACGCGGGTTCAATGAAGGCAAGTCGCATATACACGCGACTGTGCACAGGGAAAGTAGCGTATGCGCAGGTCCGATTTCAAAAAAGCGTTTCTAATGCAAATTTTGATGAAATTTCTCAGGATGACCATTTCATGGAGGGAACGTGAGCATAGCGCAATAGACCAAGAGGTCATGCAGGACCGTGCAGCGCAAAACATCCTCCGAAATTGCGGATTGTTGAAATTCTTTAAAATGCCCAATATGAAAAGTAATGTGCGATTGCTTGAACTGCTCGTAAATTACTGGGAACCAGATCAGGATTGCTTCATAATTGATCAGATGCCACTACGCATAGAAGTGGAGGATATACATTTCATCACTGGACTCTCCAGGAGGGGAGACCCAGTAGACCTTCACGGAAAACCCCTGGGAGGGTTAACTGTGGAAGATTATGTCCACTTATATTGCGTAGATAATTCCAAGAAGGTTGGAACGCAGATTGCCATTAGAGATATCAGGGATTTGCACATGAAGATCCTCCTGTTCACCATCGGCAGAGTGGCAGGATCTGCCTCACTACATCAGGCGTCCAGGACGCAAATGAGCATCGCAGTAGAGTGTTTAGTTCATGTCTACGATTGGTGCACAGCCCTGCTACTGAACATGAAACAACAGCTGACCTCTATTCGCCAGGTGAAAACAAAACACTTTGGCTATGGTACCATTTTGACAACATTCTTCTTTGAGAGAGTTCCAGCTTTGAGACCCAGAGTCATCTCGACTATCAGCAGCCCGCGGGACCCAAGAATTGCCCGTTGGGCAGACATGATGAAGAGACTGGGGGGCAGCAAGGTACCCCGGACCACGTGGGATGATGAGTTCTTCCTGTGGTGGGGAGAACAGATCATCGCAGTGGACGACTACCCCTATGCTGGGATGGACTTCCGAGGAGATCCAGATCTAGTACTTCCACCCGGCGCAGCATGGGGAGCAGTCGGTAAGTTTTGCAAAAAATTTTGACTTATATGATTTTTTGGATTTTTTTCAAATATGTATGAAAAAACAAAAACAAACATGTTTTTGATTGGATTCATAATGACTGACAATTAAAAATGATCATGTTTCAGATGTTGGACCAGTTCGTCCTGAGGGCCTACCGCGCCACAAGCGCCGCAGAGGTGAGGCGGAGACAGTGGATTCCGACAGGACACTCCAGGCCGTGCAGAGAAACTTGGAGGGATTGACCCGCCAAATCCCTATGGTTGCCGTGGAGGATTTGCCGGAAGCCGTCCAGAGACGGGTTGTAGGAGTACCCCGTGACTGGGTTAGACTATTCCGCCGTGTGGCCACTGCAGTTATGTTCTATAGGAACACGACTTCTGGGCAGGGTCCTCAGGAGTAGACAGATTTTATATGTTAGATGACTGTATATTCCTTTTTGAGACTGAACATGATGGGGCATAAGCCCAAGTTTTGTACGAGATTATGGATCCAAATTTTGTAAAGTTTTTGACACTCCGATGATATATACAACGATATTTGATGTGATGTGATAAATGTATCAAATGTATGATGTTTTTTATGATTAAAAATTTATTGTATTGAATGATTAATATGCCAATCTAATGCTTGATTAGCTAATGAGTCAACAAACCAATTGTCAGCTCGAGGAATATGAATGAATGTTAAAAATTGAAATGACCTTTGTAACAAACGTACCCTCAAGAACAATCGTAATAAAAATGGATCTCGTACCCGATAAGTGTTGTTCAACTGCGACACCACCAGCTGAGAGTCCAAGAACACTACCAACGAATCAACACCCAAAGATATTGCCTTCGAGAGTAGATGAATGACTGCAGTGTATTCTGCTACATTATTGGAAGCAGGACCAATGCAGACCCCTCTTGATACCAACAGCTGACCGGAAGGATAATGAAGCACCCAAGCCGCGGAAGCTAAGTTCCGGGTGTGTCTACTAGCACCATCGACGAAACCGAAATGACTCATGACATCCAACACAACCTGCCAAAGCAGATCAAAAAACATCACCAACTCATCAAAAATCGAAAATCAATCAGAAATGTACAAAGCAAAAACTACTATATACAAAAGCAACATGCCAGGCCGAAGCCTAGGCATAATACTTCTTCAAATAGAGCCCATTTCGGGGCTCCGGCAACTCGTTCCCTTCGAAATCAACCAAGGTATAAGCTCCTTTCTTAAGGACCTTTTTAACGATATAGGGGCCATACCACATCGACTTAAACTTTCCTGCCCCCAAGGCATCTTTTTCTTGGGCATAGACCAAAACAAGGTCACTTTCGGAAAAGACCCTAGGCTTAACTGCCTTATCGTACTGGACTTTGACTCGGTTTTTATGCGCTTCGTTCAACGTGGCGGCATCTCGACGCTGCTCATCAAGATGTTCCGTATGAAGAAGCCGCTTCCGCCGTACCAGAAGTGTCGTAAAGAAGCTCAACAACACTTAAGGAAGGAATCTCGCATTCAATGGGAAATACGGATTCACCCCGTGACTAACCGAAACTAGGCAAAGCCGCTGCGCTTTAATCGGTGTCCCCGTATGCCCAGAGTGCAGGATATAGCATAATGTGCCAGTTGGATCTATGTTTATCAATTGTCCGTTGAAGAATTGTCTTCAAGGATTTATTCACGGCTTCCACTTGCCCATTGGCCTGAGGATAATATGGAGATGAATGCTCCTGCCGGAAACCCAATTTAAGAGCCAACTCAGCCATCATACTATTCTGAAAGTGACTGCCATGGTCAGTGACAATCTCTCTAGGTATACCGAACCGAGCAATGACTTGGTTGAAGAAGAAAAGAGCTGCAGTCTCACCATCGTTCCCAAAAGTAGGCATAGCTTCGACCCACTTCGTAAAGTAGTCTACCGCTACGATAATGTACTTGTGACCTTTTGTCGAAGGCGGGTTACAAGTAGTATAATCCATACCCCATTTTGTAAAGGGTCCGACAGTAACGACTGGAAAAAGCGTAGCGGGATGAGCGCGCATTTTTCGAGTATACACTTGACAAGGATGACACTTCTTGACCGATTCAATACAATCTTTGAAAATCGAAGGCCAGAAGTAGCCAGCATGCAAAAAATTTTGGGCTGTAGCAAGCCCTGATAAATGACCCCCACAAGCTCCACCGTGAGAATCATTGAGCACAGCCTCAGCTTCTTCGAAAGTTAAGCAGCGTCTTAGGATTGAATCAACCCCTCGACGGTACAAAGCATCACCAATAATCAGATAATTCTTGGCTAAGTGACGCAGTTTACGACGCTCATCTTTCGAAAAAGAAGAGGGAAACTTCGCAGTCTGGAGATACACAATGATATCCCCATACCAAGGATCTTGTGGAGAGATTAAAAACAAGTGTTCGTCCGGAAAGGACTCATCATAGATCATCTCCTCACCACAAGGCAACTCGGAGATCAATTCCGCAAATACTAATGACTTCTTGGATTTGGCAGACATGAACTCTAGATCAAATTCTTGTAATATCACAATCCATCTATTATATTTTCCCCCAATCACTCGCCTGCTGAGGACAAAATGAAATGGATTGGCAGCTGCCAAGACATAAGTTTTGCGAAGAATAATATAATGCCGGAGTCGCTGCACAGCATGGACTGCTGCTAAGGCTAATTTTTCTATCGGGGTGTATCGCAGTTCAGGTCCTACCAGTCCTTGACTAAGGTAGTAAATAACATGCTCAGCCAGAGCATCATCCTCCTGAACCAGAACCATACCAATGGTAGATTCTGCTGTAGCCAGATACAAAAGAAAATCTCTGCTATAATCAGGTGGACTCAGTAAAGGAGTAGAGGTCAATGCCTTTTTCAAAGCATCGAATGAGCGTTGAGCGTAGTCATCCCAAAGAAAAGGAACTCCTTTCTTCAACAGTCTCATATATCCCTTTGTAATTTCAGCATAATTGATGATAAACCTCCGAAGAAAATTAGACTTTCCTTGAAGACTTTGAAGCTGACGGATGGAAGACGGGGGAGGCAACCGAAGTATTGCCTCAACCTTGAAGGGATCTACCCTTATCCCTTCCCTAGACACAATGAATCCCAATAGCCGACTGGATGTAACCGCGAAAACGCACTTGTTCGGATTCAATCGAATTTTATAAAAACGACATCATTCAAATATTTTCCGGAGGTGACCAGGATGATCCATCCTCTTTCGAGAATGAGCAGCTAGATCATCTAAGTATGCCTCGATAATCTTCTTGATGTCGTGGAAGGCGTAAGACATGGCCCGCTGAAAAGTAGCTCCAGCATTTTTAAGACCAAAAGGAATTTTCTTATATGCAAACGTACCCCAGGGACAAATAAATGTGGTCTTATGTTGATCTTCTGGACGGATAGTAATTTGATTATAACCAGAAAAACCGTCCATGAAGGAAAAAATCTCGTTACCGGCACACTCGTCAATAATCTGATCAATGAAGGGTGTGGGGTAATTATCTTTAGGACACGCCTTATTCAGGTCTCTGAAATCGATGCACACTCGAATCGTTCCTTGATTTTTATCAACCGGAACGGGGTTTGAAACCCATTCAGTCAGAGGAACTGGGAAAATGAATCCCGCCTTAAGCAGCTTTTCAACTTCAGCTTTGATAGCTGCTGCCTTCCTAGGATTAACCGGACGAAGTTTTTGCCTGACCGGCTTAGCTTTTTCATACGTCTTGATCTCATGCTGGACGATAGATGGGTCTATGCCAGGCATTTCCTCATAAGACCAAGAAAAAACATCCCTATACTCTTTGAAGAGCTCGGTATAGATTTGAACCTCTTCATGGGAACATTCAGCTCCGATGAAAACGTTCTCGATAATGTTGGGATTCCCGGAGATGTTCACCGGGATAGTAGGAGAGATCACACCATGTTCCCTTCAAAGATAAACTCCGTGCCGGTGCTAAAGGGCTCAAGACTGGGTGAACAGGTCCAGGAGACTGAGGACTTGGAAAACTTGTTCCGACTTCGCTCAAGTCAGGTAGGAAGTAAGACCGATGATGCAAATCATCCCACGGTCTATCTATACCTGTCATCGCTTCCAGGATGGCCTCTTCAGATGGAAGAGTGGTATCTAGACAATCCTGGGCAGAATAAGAAGTAAGCGTCCAAGACGGAGCCACATCACCATCCAAGTCTTCCGGTGAAAGAGGAGCTGGAACAGATTCTGCAGTGTCAACAATAGACTGATATGCAATCTCAGCTGCAGAAATCGGAAATGCCATACCACCCACTTGACCTTCCGCCAATGTGGCAGTAGGGGAAGGTAAGGTCCAAGGGTCCGAAAAATAATGAGTTCGAAAGAACTCTCTTCGAAGGGGAGCCTTGGAGGATGAAATAACATTAATAGACACCTTAGGAGGAGGAAGATCGAAAGAACCCATCAGGGAAGAATACATTCCAACTCCTAGATTCTCAACAGGCGCCTTAGCATTATCCAACTTAGGAACAGATGAGTCAGAAGGCGCATCCAGGTCTACAGGAGGACAGTCCAGTTGATCCACCGTGACTATCCTCCCTTCGTGGGGAAAACATACAATTCGAAATAATGAGGATGCAATAGCATCCATCTCATATATCCAGTTCCTCCCCAACAGAAGGTTGTAGTCCAAGGCTGCATCCACTACCTCAACCTCTATGTTGACAGTTTTGCCCCCAACACAGATGGGCAAAGCCGGGACAATACCATGGGGCCTGTGAGAATGACCATCGAATACAGTAAGAACAGTGCTAGATGGAACAGCTTTGGGAGATCCAAGTGTCTTCCAGCATGTGAGAGACATCACGCAAGTAGAAGCACCATCATCAACAACCGTTCGAAAGATATTGGTCTTTCGATACGACGATCTAATGTGAAAATCCATGTGATGAGGAAGTCTCTTCTTAAAATTAGTCATATCAAAAGTGATCAGAAGAGAATTTTTCGGATCTACAGCCCCAATGGCAGTGAGCAAAGCACTGCGCTGAGCCGGACAAGACTGGAGTACCTCTAAAGCTGACATAGCACAAGGACTTTGCGCCAGATCTTCTACAATCGAGTAGTTCTGGGCAGCCCTCGCGTTCGGATTAATCGTTGACCGCTTAGAAGAGGCTTTTGGCATCTGAGGCATAGACTCAACAGTAGGCTTCGTGATGTGAAGCGGCTCAGTAGCATCAGGAACTTCCTTAGCTTTCGAAGATTCCTCTCCGCCATAATCATGGGATCTCGTAGCGATATTCGCGTGAGCACTCATCATAAAAATGTTCGCTGGAATTTCCCCTTCCTAGGTGCCCCCAGAGGAAGCCCTAGGATTTTGGTTCGCGCCAACAACTAATTGCTGCCCTTGGGGAAAAGGGTTTGTTAACACAGCCTGGGAACTAGAAGAACCCTGCTGGGATAACAGGCGCTGAGCATCCTGAATTTTAGGGCAAAGGTGCGTGAGATGGTCTCCAGTACAAAGCTTGCATGGAAACTTCACTTTCTTTTTCTCCTTTTGACCCTCACCAACACGCTCGTTGGTTTTATTTGCATTACCCTTCCCATTCTTGCCCTTCTTCTTGTTATTTCGTCCCTTCTTCTTCCCATCTGATTGTTGATTTCCTTTGGGATCAGAAGTTTGGACATCATTTATGGACAAAGACTGGGAAGGTGATGAATCAGCAGGCACAACCTGACCAGAAGGAGCAGATTGTAAAGACAACTGCTGCAATTGAGAAAGCAGGCTGGCTGCACTACTATTGACCGATCCGACAAGCCCGTCACCATGCGGACCAGGTTTGGGTTTCGATAAATCCAATTTGGAGCGAGGAGCATTGGGAAAATACTTATAAAGCATCCCAGACTGAGAATAAATCAATTCTAACTGCTGGGCCCTAAAGATGGCCTGCTCCTCAGAAAATACCCCAGATAGGGATACATCTTTTGAAATATCTGACTGCAGAGATTTCAAAAACCACTCGAGAAGGAACTCACCTGGAATATGAGCTTTGATAAGCCTCTTCCTTCTCCTCCATTCCTGAATGTGATCAGAAATGTGCGTTGCCTCATCCTGCTTAAAATTAGCCAGGAGTTCGGTCCCAGCCTCATATCTGACAGGCAACTGAAAATGGTTAAGAAATGTGACAGCCAGTTCCCCAAATGTGGCGAAACTGCCCCCAGTGAGCTCTATATACCATTTGGTAGCATTTCCAGTTAGGGTGCGTTGAAATAATCTCAACCTAATCGAATCATCGATCAGGGAGTTCGATGAGCACCATAAGTGGAAAGTGGTGATGTGGTCTGCCGGATCTTCACCATTCTTACCTTCAAACTTAGGAATGTCTGAAGGAAGTTTGGTTGGAACCGGAGGCCACCCCGGACTGTAACGAATCGGGTCATTAGTTAACTTCGACAAGTCTGGCAAGTTTAACGTTGCCAGAAATGGTAGACGAGGCGGAGCTTGAGGATTCCATCCTTGATGGGATGGATTCCCAACATTCTGAAAAGAATAGCCTGGATTTGATGAGGCACCAGGCTGCCAGAAAGGACTCGTAGAAAACGGAGAAGAACCTCCTCCCCATGCCGAGTTACCAAAACCCAGACTAGTTCCCCCCGCTGAAGTATTGACTGAAGAGGAAAGCCCCTGGTAGGGGTTCCATGCATTAGACAGAGGAGAAAAAGACTGATAAGCACTCGATGAAGGGAAAGAAGCATTCCTTTGATGACCCGCGAAGAACTGATTCCCTGCCCCAGCCGTTGTAAAGACAGGATTCCAACCTGTAAAAGTAGTCGAACTTTGCCCCCCAGACCAAGGGTTGAAACTCTGGGTCTGGGACGTAAAAGGAAACGACCCTAAAGAAGGATTGGAACTGGGAATATGCCCAGTCCCAAAGGGGAAACCCTGAAACGAAGCTGATCCACTAGCCATGTTGGACATGGGCGTAGATCCAGCTGCACCGGCGGAAAAGGAAAAAGAGGGATTTCCACTAATGGACATCCCTGAACAAAAGGGACCAGAATGAGAAGCATATGCTTGGGTGAACCCAGAGCCAAACATAGCAGTGCTAGAAGCAATCGAAGATGAAGCAATAGTGCCCCCTGCCTCGACAGAAGCAGGGGTCTGAATGCCCGCAGCACTCACGGTAGAAGCCGCGTTCCCAGTGGTGGCCATCGAAAGATAAGAATGATATGGAAGATCCGGCGGTCTCTCAGACTCCGGTCCGATGTACTGAAGAACAAACGGATGATCAGGAGGAAGAGGAGATGGACCTGTAGCAGGAGGCTCAGGTATGTCTTCGACTTGAAAATCTTCTTCCCGAGGAAAAAGAACTCGCGAGGTGAGCGGAACGCTCCTCTCGGGACCGACACCGGAATCAGCAACGAAACCCTCAGATCTTTGTGGAGGATCACTCTCCACTGCGTCAGATGCTACCGGATGATAACCACCAGCTAAATCGCTCCTACGCCTTCTCGAAGAAGGCTCTGCACTATCGGGAGATAACCCCCGGATTCTCCTCGAACGTCGAGGCGCTTGATCAGCCACTTTTATAGATTTATTATATTAGACTCAAAAAAGTGAAAAGCTAGGCAAGCTAGGAGCAAAAGAGCACTCACTAAAATAAAAATCCCTGAGATACAGCAAGCAAACAGCCTCCAAGTATTTCCGCTCCGGGTGATGAGGACCGGACACCAAAATACAAGCAAGCGAAGTATAGGACCTCCCGAAAGCAGTCTGGGATGATTAGGGCCCAGAACAACTAGCGAAGGTATCAAAAACAGTTACGCCGACCTCCAAACGACAGCCTTTGCCGGCTCAAGCACCCAAGCTTCGCAAGGGCACCCCCCAGAAGTACTGCTGAAAGTGATGCGACGTCTGCCTCAGGTACCACGGGTATTCCCCCCCGCAGTCACCTGTGTGGAACCTAGGAACAGCAACTATGGACACCAATCCGTATCAAAAGCTGGGCGGAACGGTCTTGAGGTTAGATTCAGCTAATCGGAGGGGGGGTATCCCTCTTCTTAACCTTCACTTCCCCTCGCGCTTGACTCTCGGATGAGATCTTTCCCAGTCCACCTCACGGAGTTGGATTTCGCTCAATTAATAAACTTCTATGTTTGTTTGAGCGGCCTTGGAGAGTTAACTCTCCTCTCTCCTATTCCAAGGCCCTACAACCTAGCTAGTTGGTGATTGACACTTAATAAAACTTGCTAGTTGATTTTAGATTAAATCGCTTATTTTAAGGGTTGTTGTATTAAGTCACAAGGATATGGAGATGAAACCAATGGTGTTTTGACGCAAAAGAAATTAATAAAAACTTAACTACATGCACATGCAGTTCTTTTTCTTTCGATGAAAATTAATCTCTATACAGGTTCTACGAGACTAAAAAATTGTATTTTTCTTTTCGAATTACAAACTCACACTCACAAAAACTAAGAAGCTAACTAAATGATTCAATGCACCTAATGCAAATCACTATAAGCATGTAAATCCTAAGATGCAAAAATCTCTTAAAACAAGGTGAAATTTCCCAAAAAGCTCCTTCAGTTTTAACTCATCTTTTGTTGTCCAGAAAGCCAATTCTTGAAAACAAGAACTCTTAATATAAGACACCAAAAATACTTAACAACAAGAAGAAGAAATCAAATGACAACTTCTCCTAAAAATCAAGCCGAAAACTAGAAGCAAGAAACTTCACAAAAGCTCCAAAAGATATGGCCAAACGAAAATGAAAATGCAACAACAAAAACAAAAACAAGAGACAATGTTTTTTGAGTTTTTGAAATGCAAAAAACAAAAAGCAAAACAAATGTTTTTTGGGCTTTTTAGTTTTATAAAGCAAGAGCTCAAAAGGACCAAGCACAACTATCACAATCCAAGCCAAAACGAGACCGAATTTCAAGCACAAACTTCAACAATGCTCCCAAACCTTATAAAGCTAATGATAGCAAGATCAATAAGAGCAACGGAAGACCAAAAACTCAGCCAGTCAGCCTAGACAAATAGTGCAAACTCGCTGCAACAAAAGACTCCAAAGAAGCAAGAAAAGTTCTTCGAAAATTGCAACAAAACCCTAGCCTATGGAACTCAAGAAAACCAATCGAAAACAAAGCAAAAATCGCAATGCAAAGCACAACACAAAGATAGGAGTGAGTCAGTGAGCAGAAGCTCTCTGTTCTGATAAAGCAGAACAGCCAAGAATGCTTAGAAAGCGATCTTGGAACTCAATCCAGAAGTGCCAGCACCAGAAACAAAACTTTTTCCAAAAGACTAGTTTCCACTCAAACGAAAGAGAGAAAAGACATGAAACCACTTCCTTCACACTCCAGTAAGTACAGAGACTCTGTAGACACAGGCCTCCACAGCCAGAAAGGACCAAAAACTCCAGAATCCTAAAAATTCAAAATCTGCCTAGGTATACGCGGCTTCACAGTTGTGCAACCAGCGTGTATACGCGTCTGTGCTAAGGGAAAATCGCGTATACGCGGTTTCCTTCAGACAAAATCGCGTGTATATGTGACTGTGTGCAAAAGAAGTAGCGTATAGAAAGGTAAATAATGAAAAAAAACAAAAGAACAAGCCTGGAAAAGACACCAAGACTTCAGATTGACTGCAAGAAAACAAACTGGACTGCAAAAGACATAAAAAACTGTTGGCAACCTACCAAACAGCTGAAACAACCCAACAGGAGAATCACAAGAATGTGATCCCCAGTGGAGTCTCCAGTTCTGTTTCGGGGAATTAACACCCTAGAGGTTGGTTGGGATACAACCTCCACAGAGCAGGGGCGTACTACTTAACAGAGACTCACACAATCATGCATGTTCAGAAAAACTAAATAGAGCAGAATGAGAGATTTACCCGTGGGTCCTACGTTTGAAGTAGATCCACGTGGAGTCCAAACTCCCTGCAACCGTCCTTCCTCCTTAACCTGAAATACAAGAAGAAACCAGCACAAAGGACAGGTTGTACAGCATATATCTACTCTAAATGTCAGTGAGATTCATATAAACATTAAATAAATCATAATGAATGCTTGTATAACAAATATTCTCATACATAAAAGCATACACTAACACGTTTATTTCGGGAACAGCATGATACTTCTGTATTATAAATAGTACGTACCAAAGTAATCAAGTGGAGAGATCACCT
Source organism: Pinus albicaulis (assembly GCA_034641835.2). Classification (NCBI taxonomy): domain Eukaryota; kingdom Viridiplantae; phylum Streptophyta; class Pinopsida; order Pinales; family Pinaceae; genus Pinus; species Pinus albicaulis. The sequence goes on from JAXQQM020077689.1 coordinate 16,009, forward strand.
GATCCTTCCAAGGCCTTCGCAGACCGTCGTCCGGATCCGTCCAGCCCTTGCCTCGCTAAGACTCCTTCCAAACTGGTGCATAGAGATAACATATAAAGGGATGTATATCTCAAGGAAACAAGGGTTTCCTACAATGAACTGGGAAAGTGCAGGAGGCACGGGGAATCAGACTTGGATAGGGAATACCAACAGAGTATAATATCAATAACTCTCTCTCCCCCTTAGGCCATACACATGAGGGCTTTTTATAGTCCCTCCAAGTAGTTTCAGCAGTTGGAAACAGTTGGCCACGGGCTGGGGTGGTTGAACTACCCGAGTAACCATCAACCCAGCGCGAAATTAGGGATTTTTTATATATTTTTTAATCATTTTAATGGCATACGCGGAAAATTCTAGCTGTACTCGCGTATACACGCGGAAAAACATGGGCATAGTCTTTGTATGCTACAAAAAAAGAGGATAGATGCATCATTGATAGGGTTACTCGTGATGTGAATCTATTGTTGGGGTAGGCATATATTGCTACTATTGTATTATTCTTTGTGCCCAACTATGATGAAAGTATGCTACTACTAAGATGATGAAATATATGTTGTGTATAAGTTAAGGAAAAATTATTTGATGATTTAAGGTTTTATGTATGCTACTAGGGTTTGATATCATGCATGTTTATTGGAGAGGTTGACATTTTGGAGAAGATATGGTTTGACGTTTTATTAAGTATTTGTTGCAGAGAAGATTTTAAGATTTTTTTTCTATTGATTGTCATAGGATGTCTTGATGAGTATGAGATTTGTTTGATCAAATGGATTGGAATTTGATAGTGTTGATGAGCTAGGGTTTGATGGTATGTAATATTCCAAATAGGAAAAGACAGTAATACAAAACACAATAAACTGGAAAGTACAACAATATGGAAATAAACTGAAAACACCATAAAAATAGAGATAACAACTAAGCCATTTTATTAATATGAAGGTAAAAACAATACAATGATGCTTCAAAATAGACAGCACTCAAGACGAAAAAAGCGGGCTGGAATGACCTCATGCTCTCCCACTGAAAACACTACTCTCTGCTACACTGTTGGAGCTCTCCCTCTACGCTGCCCTATTGGAAATGATGTTGTTGGGTGAATAGGACTACGTATATGAGGATGCTTTGATGCTTAGAAAAATTCGGGATTTCGAATACAGACTCTATGGAAAAAACCCAAAATTACCCAGAAGGGATTTCAAGATTAGCTCACCTCGAAAAATCACCCTCCTAGGGTTTGCAATGCATAAATGATGGGTATGTAGATCTATGGGCTGAAATGAAGGATCGAATAACTTCAAGTACTCCCAAGCCCAATTATTGAAGGGATGATCGCTTCAATGAATTCCAAGTAGAAATGCTATAGAATTTCATCCTCTTCTAATGAACTCTTCTACTGGACTGCATAAGTCATTGAGTGACTGCGTAGCACTAGAGGGTCTACAACTGGCCTAAATGCTAGATGATGAGATCAGCTCACATGGACAACAAAAATCCTCTCCTGAGTAGGCACTCGAAGTCCCCTGAGGACAAGGTGTGGATCTCCACTTGGAGACACCCATGTGCTAAACAACATTGCAGACTCGACTAAACATCTCAAGCATGCTCAAGTCGTAAAAAACAAGAAAATAATAATAATCTAGAATTCCCTCTATGGATTCCATCCCTTCCTTATATGCTTGTGAGCCCTCACTCTCTTGGCCCCACACAATAATGATTCTACACTCATGGCCACTAACCTCCATTATGACTGTGTTGTCCTCCATTGTCTCCACTACCTCCATGACTTCGTTGTTTATTTGGTCAAATTGACCCCATCCACATGCATTGACCCACATTCACACCAAGAAGTGGTTTATTCATCTTGACCCCATATAGATGCATTGATCCACATTCACATTCAGAAGTGGTTTTATTCCTACTAAAAGGATTCATGGGTCCCTCTACCCTCTTATTCATTTATTAATTAAGGAAGAAAAATTTAATATTCTAATTAGCTAAAAGCTAGATTAGGAATATTACAGTCCTCCCCGCCAAAACATTGCTTGTCCTCAAGCAACTACAAATATGGGGGCCACCCTGTTGATCTAATGTAACTGAGACCAATGCCTGGATCCCATACAAACCCCTCAGTGTGGCTACGCCCTTATGTCAGGCTACTTGGAACATACCCCTCACTGTCGGGATCCCAAATGGATCTCTCACCATATCTATCATCAATCAATCCTCCCAGATCCCAACGTCGCCATGGCCAATCATTGCCCAAGTCCCCTAGCTAGGACTGTCCTCTACATCTAGCTATAACTACTGCCTCATGAGGTGAATACCGCCAACATACATCAATGCTCCATGGCCCCTGTTGTACCGTAGATCTGACTGTATAAGTTGCCCCACCAACTATGTACCAACTCATCACCTGTCTCCCCTGACTCAATCCAATGCTGGTCCTTCTCTCCCGAATTCAAGATGGAATGATAAAGATTTGTTAACGTGTTCCCCACTTCCAACTGTAAATCATAGTACCTGTCATGTCTATGGGTCCCTGCTCTGCTATGCACCTAACTAATAATATTGTACCATCAATAGGATACCAGCTCATGATCTCTTGCCAGTCTATCCTGGTTGAAGAATCCAATGTGGTGATATTTGCATGCGGAACATGTCTGGAGTGTGGTCGCCAACTCACACTCAACTCATGCTACTCTATCTCGCTTTTCAATGAGAACTGCCTCAAAGGAAGGCCCCTGTCTTTGTAATAGGCTCAAGTGGGAAAGATGTGCTACAAGCCCCATCAATGTGCTCATGGAGAGTGTTGCTCCCTAAAAGTATTGCAATCCTACTAACTGTATATGCATCTACCAGCACCTCATTAATGGGTCGGCCAAAAGATGGATGCACCACCATCTCCAACAACTCCACCTCAATGGCTGACCCCAAGGTTAGCCACATATCTAGAACTAGCTCACTGTGAGCCTCCATCTGGCTCTCCCCCAAAGGACTAGCATGCATGATATGAATAGCCTCCCTATTAGCTGCACCATTCTCCAGATGATCAAAAATATCCTCATCAATCTTAGGTGATCTGCATCCCATTGTACACCTAACGCCCCTGTCCATAAGTCCCCTTGGAGGCAATGCTCCAAGTGCATGTTGTGCCATATCATGGGTCACTGCATACCATGAAGTGTCTCTGCACTCCTCATCATGCCACTGTCTATTTTAAACTTCCCCTGTACACCAATGGATACCGTTGGTTACAACTATACCATCATTTATCTTGCATGGGCCAAAAGATCCACCACTCTGTTAGTAAACCCCCCATGAGGTGGGCTACATCTCCTCATTCGCTCTAAAGGTTCAGAGTGGCCCGAATCCTCACATGACAATGAAATCATTTCTCCTATACTCCAAAGCTCAAGTGTACCATATTCCCATGAGAGAGCACTGTCTCTAAGTATTTCCATGTCTAGTGGCATGTCGATGCCACCTCCTCCATCCAGCTCCTGCCAAAGTAGGCTAATCACCCTATGACTCCATGCATGATTGTTATGCTAAGATAGATCCTGAAAAGGGTGTACCCTCCTGTCAAACCATCCTGTCACTAGGGATTTCTGGGGCTCTGATAGAGATCTGCAAATGTGTGTGCACCCAAACATCAAACCCATCACACAATGACTACCATCACCTACTGACTCTATCATGTGATGGTAAATCCCACCTAGATCCCAACAGTAATCTGGCCCTCATGTCCCTATGGTAATCGATGGATTCTACTGAAATGTGGCCATAGATGTATCCAACTACCTAGCCTGCTAGATGGGGTACCAACTCAGTACCTCTCACCATCCAACCTCCAGAAAAGAATCAAATGTAAGAATCCCCACACATAGAATAGTCCCTCCATCGTGTGAGTGTTTCACCCTGTCGATGTATGGTTGAAAGGGGGTGCTCTGACACTCCAACGTGCCCTCTAACTGCACCATTAGGGAATCCAACCTTTCCCCTGACTCAACACAAACCACTCTCATGCCCTTCGGCTCCTCATTTTGTCGTAGGATAACCTCTCATACTGATGTGGCCTTCACCTTCAAAGCTAGAAGGTCGACCTAAAACTGATGGCACTACTGTGTGTGACCATCATGCAATACCTCTATATGTCCTAGTGCCTCCTCAAGGGCTAGCCCAAAGGATGGTTGCACACCCTCCTCCATAGATACTCCAATATGCAAGGCATGCTCACTATTTAGTTGCATGTGATTGTCATCCAATAATTCTACCATAAACCTAGAGGCCTATGTACCTATCGGCTCCTCAAAAATGGTGGAGTTGTCTCCTAACACCTCATCAACCTGTGTTGAACTGCTATCATCAAAGAACTTAGTCACAATTCCAGATACCCCATCACTAGATAGCTCAAAAATGGGTGGTGTCTCATCAATGAGTGTATGCTCAGTTGTCTCCTCCCAAGTCTTGCTGTAATCTTTGATGACCCATCAAAACTAGGTAGAAAAAGTCTACCCATGGTATGCTGCAAGTCATTGCCCTGCTTGTACCCTCTTCCTCTGTTATAGTTGTGAGGTCTTCAGTTTTCCTTAATCTGGAAAAATTCCTAGAAAGTCAGATGTTCTTTGAATCTTTGAGACTAAGATTCATATTCCAAAAAATAATCGCTGAGAGCCTCCTTCTCTTGTGGTCCTCCAACCCCATTTCCTACTGCTAGGAAGGTAGGAATATTGGAGGGTTGTGAAGCTTGCTACATTTTTGGTTGCTCACACTAATGATGTGAAGTACCAAAACTTTCTCCATTTTTTAACCCTCTTGGGGTTTCCATTTGTCTCTCCACTCTCATGTCCTTGATCTATCTAGCAGGATCCGGCATTAATATAAGGATGATATTGCCAAACCCCTTACCATAACCTTCTTCTGCCATTAGGGACTCCCTTTATCCTCCTCCACTGGAACACATTTTTCTTTGTTGTATGTGAACTCTGAAATATGTTGAATTTGGTATTGCAATTGGAAGAATTTGAAAAATAGCCACCACAACAAATATGAGAAAATTGTCTTCAGAGAACCTTCTATTCTCTTAATACAAGCCACAATTAGAGAAACTGCTCATGGGGAAATAGGGATTTTCTATTCTGCACAAAACCCATGCCTCATATTTTCAAGATTCGTCCTCATTTTCCTGAAACATCCAATGCAAAATTGTCTCTTTTATCCCAACGAATTTTTGTGTTTTCTATTTTTGCATCTCTCAAAGAACATTTTGTTTCTCTCAATTCAGACCGAATTTGGAAAAAAATAAAATTGGGAAACATAATTGTTCCATTCTACACAAAACCCATGTCCCGGATTTTCGAGATTTATCTTAATTTTCCCGAAACATCTAACACAAAAATGTTTCTTTTTATTCCAGTGAATTTATGCGTCTTCTATTTTTGTATTTCCTTGTTTGGTTTGAAATGTATTCTCTATATTTGGGTATCATAGACTAGTTTTTCCACAGGTTGAGCCAACTCTATGACCTCTAATACCACTATAATATTCCAAATATGAAAATACAGTAATACAAAACACAATAAACTGAAAAATACAACAATATGGAAATAAATTAAAACACCATAAAAATGGACAGAACGACTGAGCCATTTTATTAATATGAAGGTGAAAAAAATACAACATTGCTTCAAAATAGATACCACTCAAGCCAAAAAAAGTGAGCTGGAATTGCCTCAAGCTCTCCCATTGAAAACACTTCTCTCTACTGCGCTGCTGGAGCTCTCTCCCTTTATGCTGCCCTACTGGAAATGTTGTTTCTGTGTGAATAGGACTACGTAGATGAGGATGCTCTAATGCTTAGAAAAAAACCAGGATTTTGGATTCGAACTCTATGGAAAAAACCCAGAATAACCCAGAAAGGATTTCCAAATTGGATCACCTTAGAAAATTACCCTCTTAGGGTTTGCAATGCATCGCTGCTCAGTATGCAGATCTATGGGCTTAACTAAAATATAGAATATTTGCAAGTTCTCCCCAGCCCAACTATTGAAGGGTTGATCCCTTCAATGAATTCCAAGAAGAAATGCTATGGAATTTCACCCTCTTTTGATGAAATCTGCTATTGGACTATATAAGTTACTGAGTGACTGTGCAATACTAGAGGGTCTATAACTGGCCTAAATGTCAGATGATGAGATCATCTCACATGGAAAATCCTCTCCTGAGTAAACACTCGAAGTCCCTCGAGGATGAGGTTGGGATCTCCACTTGGAGACACCTGTGTGCTAAACATCACTGCAGACTCTACTAAACATCTCAAGCATGCTCAAGTTGTAAACGATAAGAAAATAATAATAATCTAGAATTCCCTTTATGGCTGCCATCCCCTTCCTTATATTCTTGTGAGCCCTCACCATCTTGGCCCCACACAATAATGATGCTACACTTGTGGCCACTAACCTCCATTATGACTGCGCTGTCCTCCATTGTCTTCACTACCTCCATGATTGCGTTGTTGATTTGGTCAAATTGACCCCATCAACATGCATTGACCCACATTCACACCAAGAAGTGGTTTATTCCTACTAAAGAGATTTATGGGTCCCTCTACCCTCTTATTCATCTATTAATTAAGGAAGACAAAATTTAATATTCTAATTAGCTAAAAGCTAAATTAGGATTATCACATGGTATAATGAGAAAATTTGTGTGTTGATTAGATATTTGTTACAAAGGGGTTTCAATATCTTTTTATTCATATTGAGCATAATGTTATATGTGGATCCTGTAAGAAAATTTTGAAATGTGGTCCAAAAATGTTTTGAGGTTTGGAGCCTTCAGTGTGGGAGTAGTAGCTCCTTCCAGCGGTGGCTAGTAAATTTGTTCAGGGAGTGGTAGCTTCCTCCCAGTGGTGGCTAGTAAAATTGACTAAGGAGTAGAGGCTTCCTTCTAGTGGTAGCTGGAGAAACAAGATGAGGTTATAATATCCAATGGGTAGGATATTATGCATTGATAATCATTTGCACCAATTTAGGATGTAATAAGAGATTTTGTCTATAATAACGAGAAGAATATAGAGACAACAACAATGATGGTTTTTCCCATTTGGGTTTTCCACCTAACATTTGATGCCCCTATATGTTGATGTGTTGATAATGTGTTACATTCTCATGATTTACATGCCTTATGATTAAATGTTTCTCATTGTTTATTTATTTTGATTAATATCTACTGCATAATATGTTGCGGATTAAATGTTGGTTCACTTAACATTGTAAAAGAAAAGTAAAATTACTAATTCTGTGAAATATTAATTCACTCCCCTCTTAGCATTTCTAACAATTCACACAAGTGCGGTAGAACATCCCAATATTTATGATGAAGGAGGATTTTCTATGAAATTTCTTTCATTGTGGCTAATGCCTTCTCCATTTGACATATTGAGTGAACATCTATTATATATTGGCACAATTGTTCTTCATGATGCCAGAGGTTATGAAATAAGGTGGAGATAGATAGAACCATTTACCCACAAATTTCCTTGGAGGAGAAGGACCACTTGAGGTTCTAGGGAGTCTAATAGTGCACTACAGGGCCAAGGAGAATGAAAGGGGGGAAATTCATGAATATAATGTAAGTCAACTCAAATTATTTTTTAAATGGATTGAATATTTTGTCTAAAATAGTGGCACCCAGATTCAAGTGTTTGATAATATTTTTGGAATCTCCCAAAATGAAGAGTTTATGAATAAGTATCATCTTAGATAGATATATTCCTTTGAGAAGAACATACAAATTCACTTGATTATATGAAACTATGCCCAAAATCCAAGAATAATTTTTTTTTAATTTTTTCCACTAAGGCTAAAATGCACTCCCTCTCTCATGCCTACCACCTCTCCATATCATTGTTAATACTATAAATATTATGAATTTTAATGTTGCATGCTTAACACCCTTCGTATATTTGCAATGCTACCTCCCACCCCCTTGGATTAATCCATAATGAATCGAGGGTATTACTTTTAACTAACTCAACTTCAATGGTATTATTATGGAAATGGGGTTACAAAATTTCATCTTTCCCAAATTTAGAAGAATTAACTTTGGATAACACCAACGTGTCTGTCTCAACAAAATCTTTCTAGAAATAAAAATTTATTCTTGATTTGAATTATGGATTGAGAGTTATGCTCTCTTGAACATCCACCAATTAGACAGTACCTCATGTCACCCATATCGCCAATCATTAAACACCTTGCCGCTCAAGGCCACGGCATGACCATTTGGATTTTATCGGTGTATTACATTAATTGTGCCCTCTGCTTATAATAGTGAACAAGAGAGGGGTTCACTATTTGTTGCATATGTGATTAAAACTCTTTTAGGTTCCCCCGTCTCCTTTTTCTCCACATGGCCACATCGTCAGATGGGTAGCTCGTGTCAATTGTGGGGTCCACCTTCCCTCCTGATATTTAATAAGGAGGGGTCTATAATTCATGAGTTGCTTAATGTTCACTAATATAAATTTCTCCATTACGTGCTCATTGTTAGTTCATGCCAATATTATTGAGTTACCACAACAAAACTTGGTGTTATATATAAGGTGTGATGTAAAATTCCCCATCCTTCAACGTTAGTTTTTGATGTCACACGCTTTGTCAGTTTGCACCTAAACACAAAGGCTATGCCTTATGGTTTCTTTGAAAATAACGATTCATATATGACATGGTGTAACTTATGGTTCCACCTTGACACCCACGATTCATGTAGATTCCATGTCATCTAGCTTCATGTCACTCATCCCCATTGTGATTTTTTGATGTCATGCTAACACAAGGTTGATGTCACCTTACCATGTGGCACCCTCTAAAGGTGACATGTGTCATCTAAACACCTTCCATTTAGCCATAGTAAATGGTCATTTCCACCTACAACATGTCATGTTCAAAACATGCCACATCATCAATCTTGCCACATCACCAATCCATATCATCTGACATTCTACATGGCATCCATATAGCCATATGCAATCTACATGGCATCTACTACCCCAACTTAAGTCAAAGTTCCCACCAAGTCCTGGTCCTCCATGAAAATCAACAATTCCATGTTATTCGAATTTTGGACCAAGGCAGGGTTTCTTTGTTATAAGCCATATTATTTCTCCATCTCCCATGATAGATATCTTCCTTTACTTCCCCTGTGCCACAATGCCTTGATATAATAAGGCCTTGTGGAAAACCAAATGCCTATGAACTTTAATGTTTGTTAATCATAATATTCTTGTCCTGTGCTCTCCATCAAATTCACACTCTCTAATGATATCTCCCACTCACATAGAGGGCTCACATAATATCTACAATATCCCAAGTGAGGAAATTTTTTTCTTAATTAAGGTCACTATATAACTAATAAGGGAACATATTACAAGTAATTCCCAAAGTTTAATAAATCCCTCCACTCCTTGTAATTCTCTGAATTCTCCTTATATAATTAACGAGTCTTATAAGGCATGACTTCGAACTTATTCAATTTTTTGAAGTCCAATGACCTAGCTAATATTTTTCATGTCCAAATGTCTCTTGGACATCAAAACTCTTAAAACGATGAATTCTATCTCCCAACACAAATAGTTTGAGGAATATGCACATTCAGTTATATGAAATGGACTCATCAATAAAACCTTCAAGCAATAGAGAATCGATGATATTTAAAACATTTCAAATAGAGAGAATCACCCAAAGTGATAGTCAACAAAACATTTTAAGCAATTATACATAGCTATGTAAATAGATCTACAAATCAGGAAATATATCAACACCTACATGTGTTTGCAAGTCCCTCAAACCATGAGAATAATCTTACAACTGTCTCATTTCAAACGCACAATAAATATTCCTTCATGAACAATGATGATAAACTCTCTTCATATAATAACAATATTTATCATTATTATTTCACAAATATACAAAGTGATACTAGTAAGAACTTATTTGTTCATATGAGATGACTAAAACTGATATTAGGACTTCAAATCTCCACCGAACCATAAGCTAGATACACTACAATATTTATTTCCATTAACCATCCCTAAGCTGAATTCAGAGTCTGTGGAGTAAATTTTCTTAGGAGTAACCACATTGATATCAGTCAACCATATAATTGAGAAGAGAATTCCACTATCCAGGTGGTTTTTCAACTACCTCTGGTAGCAAGCACCATAGTGACCTCTACCCCAATATAAATAAATCACAAATATTCACCCAAAGCTCAGTGAGATTAAATTTAGTTATTGGAGGTTGAATACACTACATAGATGGTTTATCCATTGCTTTTGCAAGCTACCATTGCAAGAGTTAAGACCCCCCTATATTGGTGGTTTATCAACTTATTGAATGAGGACATAAATGGTTTATCAGCCTAAAGGCGAGCACATGGTTGTTTATGGGTTCCTTTCATCTAGAAATTGGGTGTCACAGCCTGTCAAGTGTTTATTGGCTTATGAGATGAGAAAAAAAGTGGTTTATCACCCCTAAGGCAACCACTTAGTGGTTTATTGGCTTACAAAATGGGTACATAAGTGGTTTATTTGACCTAAGGCAAGCTTTTAGTGGTTTATCAGTTCCAAGGCTAGAATTGAATGATTCAACTGCACTGAAATATCACTATCCAATTGGTTTTTAGGAAAGCACACTAGCCTTGGATAAACACAGGGAATACCATCCCAAAAACACAAAAAAAATAGAAAAGGTTATTTCTCCTTGGAAATATGCACCCATTGCTAATTTTTTTGCTTTGAATTCTCTTACACTTCTATCATTTCTTTTTGTTTCTTACATGAGCTATCTCTTTCTCCCATACCACATTGTATCCCTACAATTATCTTCTATGAATTCTCTCTTGAATGACTTGTTTTATTTTTGAAATTTTTGTTCCATGTTGACGAGAGCTAACTAATCCCATGAGGGTAGGATATGAGTGGCATGTAAATATGGAATTATAAGCTTGGTTATTTCCCCAATGTTAAATTTCAGACTATTGTATGTTGTTTCAATTACTTTACTCCAAATCAATTATTTAATTAAAAAAATTTCATAAATAATTAATATTTCCAACCATAAAAAATAATTTAAGATAGAACAGTAAATGAAATGACAAAGGATATAATCAACACATCAACAAGAGACACCATATTTTTGGCCAATGACCAGGGAAAAACCAATTACGTGGAAAAAACTTTGAAATTATTCTTCTATTAGATTGTCATAAAATGTTTAGTAGAGAGTAAAATGAGCCAATAAAAAAATCACACAACAAAATTAACCCAATAAAATTCAAAAATATGTTCCCAGCATCAATGCATATCAGAAATAACTTCTCCTATTTGTAGTCAACTACGGCCAACTATAGTCAAATGTCAAATCATAACCCTAGGGCCAATCCATAAGGAGGAAGCGATATGTGTGCAGTTGATATTTTCCAACCACACAGATGAGCCTGTGAGACTGTAGTTATAGCCAAATATTTTCTATGTCAACCTGTGGTTGGAAACCATAACCTTAACATTCGTGCAAGATTCAAACCCTGCAATCTTAGACCTATACTATTAGGTTCCTAGATTACTAGTGTAGTCCCTTATTGTTGTTATTGTAACCCCCTTATTGTTATTTTTATACCCCTGTAACCCCCATATTGTTATTATTATGCCCTTAAATTATTATTGTTAGGTCGGCTAGGATTATATTGTGACCCCATGGAATCCTATTTATAGAAGGAGGTTTTGTCATTTTTATCATCCAATAATTGTTCATTTATGTAATTTAAAGGAGGTTTCCAATTCAAAGTGGCTATTTCTAAAGTGTTGATCTCTCTTTTCTTCTATTTTTGGAGCTAGTTTCATAACATTTGGTATTAGAGCTTTGGATTCTAGGGTTTCACTGCTCCAAACAGGTCATCCTGCAATTTTCTCTATAACGTTTGTTCTACGAAGGTTCAAAAGCTGAAATTTTTATCACGCAAAGCCAAAATCCTAAGGAACTTTTTGTAAAAATTTAAGATCTTGGTTCTCAATATTTTTGGAGACATGTTCTATGGAAGTTAGGGTTTTTGCAAACTCTTGAATTTCATATAAAAGAGGTGACCTTGGGAAAATTTCCATAACACTCTCTCTGAGCATTAAATTGGAATTCTGTAAAAAGTGGCTGATAGTACACAGAATGTAGTTTCCTGTGTATCAATTTCAGAGCCGAAGTAGGAAACAATAACATGTGGCATGTCGTACAAGTGCACTCTATTGAACTAGTCCATAATTAGGTCATTGTGGGATATTGGGCATAACTTTGTCTTGAAGCATCCAAATTAGGTAAGACCTATGGCATGTGAAATAAGATTCTAAGGGATACTACAAGACCTAGTTTCAACTATTGAAGATCCGAAATCAAATAGATAATTCAGTTTCAATATCAAGCTCCTCAAAGGCAAGAAAATGGTGTGTATTTTTGTTTTTTTCAAATTACATAAGTCTTGTTTGAAAAAATAGTTTGAACTGATTCCAAGGGAATATTGAAGCATAGATATCATTATTGGGTTCTAAAATTCCCCCTAAAAATAATTCAACACCCATCAAGCCCTCATAATACTCTACTATGACTCATGAATATGAAGAAGTGCAACATGATATATCAAAATTACAAGAGCAAGTGCACCAAATTTCGCTCTCGCAAAGAGCAAAAAAAAATGAAATGGAATTTTTGAGGAAAAACATGGAAGATAAGACGGATAGTTTGAAGAAAAGTGTGGAAGCTAATGTAGATGGTTTGAAGAAAGACATGGAAGCTAAGATGGATGGTATGGAAGAAAAAATGGAAGGTTTGAAGGAAGACATGGAAGGTTTAAAGGAAGGTTTGACAAATTTGATACAAGAAATGATTCCTAATGGTGAAAATATAGTATAGGAAACTCATCATGAGAGAAAAATAAATGCTAATCTTGATTTCATAAACTCGAATTTTGGATGGAAGACCCACCATATTCCAAAGATCGATATGAGGAAGTTTGATGGCAAGGATCCTGTAACATGGATACTACAGATGGAGCAATATTTTGATCTCAAAAATATGAAAAACACACTAAAGGTACGCATTGAAAATTTATGTTTAGAAAAAAATACATTTTTATGGTATCGATGGATTTGCTACCATAAAAAAAAATTCAGCTAGTCAATTTTTACAGAGGAAATGATAGCACATTATGAGGATACAAAGATCAACACTTTGTTTAGCCAATTGATAAATCTCAAACAAAAGGGTTCATTGGTGGAGCACATTGAGGACTTCCAAAAATTGAATATAAGGGTAACTGATATTCCAGAGGAACACATGACTAATGTCTTCATAGGTACTCTAAAGGATAACATGCAACATGAGGTTCGCATTTGGGAACCTGATTCATTGGAGAAGGCATTCAGGTTGGCACAAAATTTTGAATGTAAAATTATGGCGACAAGGAAGCCTACCACTCACATCTATAAATATGGAAGCATTTCAATTCCTATACTTCCACAACCTACAAGGTTGACACCACAACAATTGGAAGAAAAAAGAGAAAAATGGATTTTCTACAATTGTGATAGCAAATACACTAAAGGTCATAAGTGTGCTGAGAAGAAATTATTGTGAAGAGGAGGAAGAAAATGAACAAGAAACTTCAAAAGAAGAGGATATACACTAGGAACCAACCCTAGAGAAGGAAGAAATGAGCTTGATCATATTGTGTAATGCATTGGTAGGCATTACCACTCCTCAAACTCTCAATATAGAAGGATATATCAAGAAGAAAAAGGTAATAATGTTGATTGATTTGGGTAGTACCCATGATTTTATTCATTGTAAGGTAGCCAAGGAATTGAGTTGCTTCCTATACCCAGCATGGGAATGTCAAGTGATGGTTGCAAATGGAGGAACTATAAATTGCTCTGGAAAACTCCATAATATCAATCTAACCATGGGGGAATATGTATTGAATAGTCCAATCCTTTCCATTCCAATGGGAGGTGTTAATGTTGTACGAGGAGTACAATGGTTACAATATTTGGGGACAATAGCTTTTAATTTTCAAGAACTTTTCTTGAATTTTTTTTTGGGAAGAAAAGGAAGTTGAATTATGGGGTATTGCAGGGAAGTTGGGAAATATAATAAGCTATAATTTCCTAACAAATATTCTGAAGAAATAACAACCAGGCGTAATTGCACAATTATGCTCACTAGAAGTTCCAACATCAAAATCATCTATTTCTCCAAATCTCCAAAAATATTTGGACAATCATTCTAAGGTGTTCGAAACTCCGAAAGGACTCCCACATATTCTTGATCGTGATCATGCTATTCATTTGATTCCGAGAAGTGTTCCTCCAAAAATTGGGCCTTACATAAATCCTTATGACCAAAAGAGCGAAATTGAACATATGATTGCAGAAATGTTAGAGGCTGGTATAATTCAACCTAGTCATAGTTATTTCTCTGCTCCAGTAGTATTGGTTCACAAGAATGATGGATCATTGCAAATGTGTTTGGATTATAGGGAGCTAAATCATCTCACTATTAAATATAAATTCCCCATTCCCGTGATTGATGAATTATTGGATGAATTACATGGAGCAATTTATTTTACCAAGTTGGATCTTTGTTCAGGATATCATTAAATTAGAATGAAGACTGAAGAAAACAATATTTCAAACTCATGAGGGTCATTATGAATTTTTGGTCATGCCTTTTGGCCTTACCAATGCACCTTCTACATTTCAAGGGTTGATGAATTCCATTTTAAAACCCTTCCTTAGAAAATTTGTGTTAGTATTTTTTGATGATATACTAATCTACAACATGTCTTGGAAGGATCATGTTCAACATGTTGACAGGGTGCTAAAACTATTGTAGGAGAAACAATTATATGAAAAAGCCTCCAAATTTTTCTTTGGAGTACAAGAGGTGGAATATATGGGTCATATTTTATCTCACGAGGATGTTAAGATAGGCCCTAACAAAATTAAATCCATCAAGGAATGGAAAGTACCCACAACCATAAAGCAGTTGCGAGGATTTCTTAGGTTAAGAGGATTTTATCACAAGTTTTTTAAGAATTATGGGAGAATAGAAGAACCTATAGCAACATGATTGAAGAAAGATGCATTTTCATGGACTCCTGAAGCAACTAAGGCCTTTATACTATGATGGATCCCAGTTGGGGTTCGAAACATCGACACTTGTTCTTCAATACTGTGGATAATCCATAATGCTTCTTACAAAACTATGGCCTTTATACATCTTAAAGAGGAAATTTTCCTAGCACTGGTCTTAGCTACGCCAAACTTCACAAAAACCTTTATTGTGGAATGTGATGCCTGAGGAAATGGAATTGGTGTTGTTTTAAAGCAAGAAAGAAGAACCATTGCTTTTGAAAGAAGTCCAATCAAAGGAAAGTATTTACAGAAAGCTATTTATGAGAAGGAAATGTTGGAAATACTACATGCGCTAAAGAAATGGCTACCTTACCTAATGGGAAGACCCTTCAAAGTAAAAACTGATCATGATAGTCTTAAACACTTTTTGGAACAAAGCCTATCTTCAGAAGAGAAACAAAAATGGGTCACAACGATGTTGGTTATGACTTTGAAATCATCTACAAAAAATTGAAGCTAAATATTTTACAGATGCACTCTCAAGAAAGGAAGAAGAGGTGGAATCATTGCTTTGTTCCATTTCTATTATCCAACCATATTGGATAACCAAAGCAAGGGATGGATGGAAGAAGGATGAAGAAGTGTCGACACTCATTCAAAAGTTGCAGCAAGATCCTAGTACATCTAATACATTTAGTTGGAAAAATGATTCCTTATGGTACAAAGATTGCTTATATCTTTGTAAGAATTCCCAATTAAAACAAAATATTCTTTTGGAATTGCACACTTTTCCCATAGGAGGACACTCATGATTTTTAAAAACTTACCACGAGGTGAAGAAAGAATTTTTTGGGGATGGCTTTAAATATGATATTCAAATTTTTGTGGTGGAATGTTTGGCTTTCTAGCAAAATAAAGTTGACACAATTAAGACCCTGGGTCTTCTACAACCTTTATCCATCCCAAGTCAATGTTGGGAGGAGATTTCAATGAATTTTATCACGGGTTTACCTATGTCCAAAGGAAAGAGTGTCATCATGGTGGTAGTTGATAGTCTTACCAAGTATGCACACTTTTATGCATTATCTCATCCATTTAAAGCAAGTGACAGTTGCTACTACATTTATGGAAACAATTCAAAAGCAACATGGAAACCCAAAGATTATTGTAAGCGACAGAAATCCCATTTTTACTGGAAATTTTTGGATGGAATTATTTTCTTGTTTGGGTACTCAACCAGCTCATAGCTCATCTTATCATCCTCAATCTAATGGTAAAACTGAGATAGTGAACAAATTTTTGGAAGAATATCTTTTTTTTTTGTATCTGATAAACAAACACAATGGGTAAAGTGGTTACCTATGGATGAATGGTGGTATAACACTTCCTTCCATACTGCAGCAAAAATGGCCCCATTTATGGCACTTTATGGCTATCATCAACCCACCATCACATCATCTTTAAGAGAAAATTCCCATTATAGATTTCAGATTTCTGTGGTGTAAGTTTTTAGTTGTTGAGTTTGGAATCTCCACAGTGAGAATTTTTGCATCTACGTTTCGGGTCTAGAACAAGACCCATCATCAACACAAATCTTGTTGAAAAGAGAGGAAGAAAAATATCATATATATGTGCATAAGAGTGCTGGATAAGGGCCGACCAACCAAAAAATCAATATTTTAGTTTTAATAAATTAAATTATTTAAGTTTTAATAAATTAAATTATTTTAAAGTTTTGTTTTTTAGTTATATGTACAATCAATAATTAATTTAATTAAATCAATGTAAATTATCTAAAGAGGATTGGTTAATTTATTAAGTTTCTATTTTAAGATTGATATTATTTTTATAAGGAAATTAAAATTATTTTTAGCTATAATATTGATTTATTAAAGTTTTTCATAAGCTTTAATGTTTAAAGGGTATTAATTAAAATTAATGGTAATTTTAATTTAATAAAACTAGTATTAGTTAAAATAACTACTACTAATGATATTAAATTAAAATCTTTTAGTTTAAAATATCATTTCTATTTATTTTATTTATTTAATTATTAATTTACTAAGAGGGATGGAAATGCTTAAGGGGGGAGTAAGGGGAAGGTTTTAGACTATAAATTAGGGTGACTTAAATTAAAAAGGATAGGGTAGATTCATTTAATTAATCTTTTTTAGGATAGAATTTAATTAGTATTTAAGTATTAAATTCCTAAGCATACGATCTACGAAAGGTTACTAGGGGATAAGGTTATAAGCGAAGGAAGGGTATTACAGGTAAAGAAGAAAGCAAAGAAGTGGGGGGAGGTTTAAGAGGTTGATTCAAGTATTTATCTTTTTAGGATAGAATTTTAGTTAGTATTTAAGTATTAAATTCTAAATATAATATATAAGTAAAGGTTATTTGGGGTTAAGGTTATAAGCGAAGGAAGGGTATTAAATGGTGGGGGAAAGGTAAAGAAGAAAGCAAAGAGGGGGGGAGGTTTAAGGGGGGTGCGAAGCTTTGAATAGGTAGGAAAGAGTCCAAAGGAGATCAATCTATAAAGGAAGGGAATAAGAGGGAGGTGCCTAGAAAGAATGATAGGGGTGAAAATCAGGAGAAGGATAAGTTTTCAAGAGTTGGAAAACAAGGGGATCCAATTTCTGCTGACTTCCAAACCTCCATCCCTATTGAGGTTTTCCGAATGTTTAATGATTTCAAGTGCCTCTCATATTTTTCTTTTATAATAGTGATTTTCATTGGTTATTACCTTAGCATCCTCTAGGAAGATGTGGTGGAGAGTTTTATTTGAGTGATCTGCCAGTGCTGAGGTTTTGGTTCTCCCAATCCTGATGATGGGTCTTGTTCTAGACCCGAAACGTAGATGCAAAAATTCTTGCTGTGGAGATTCCGAACTCAACAACTAGAAAATTCCCATGTTCAACCAGTGGAATATCACATCGAGCATCAACAAAAAATTATCCAAATCTTGAAGGATAACCTAAATTTGGCACAAAATCAAATGAAACAATGGGCATATCAACCGCATCGAGAGAATTTTTGATGTAGGAGACTAGGTATTGTTATGGATACAACCATAAAAACAAATGTCCCTCAAGAAAGCTAAGAAGGATAATAAATTATCGCCAAAGTAATATGGTCCTTACAAGGTGTTGCAAAATATTAGTACTACGACATACAAATTGGAGTTTCCTTCATCTTCACAAGTGCATCCAGTTTTCCATGTTTCATGCTTAAATAAGGTTATAGGTGACAAACTTCTAGTTCAAACAATATTGCCAGAACTTGATGAGGAAGGAAAAATCATATTGGAACCTGAAGGAGTCATGGAAGTAAGAACTTGATAGCTACGATATCAATCAATTTTAGAGTATCTCATCAAGTGGAAGAACTTACCCATTGAAGATTCTATATGGGAGGATGATAATTTTATACAGAAGCATCCACAGCTACTCAAGCATTGAGGACAACACTTTTTTAAAGGAGAGGGGCATGTTAGGTCCCTAGATTACTAGTGTAGTCCCTTATTGTTGTACCCCTGTAACCCCCATATTGTTATTATTGTGCCCTTACATTATTATTATTAGGTCAGCTAGGATTATATTGTGACCCCATGGACTCCTATATATAGAAGGAGGTTTTTTCATTTGTATCATCCAATAATTCTTCATTTATGTAATGTAAAGGAGGTTTCCCCCTCAAAGTGTCTTATTTCTAAGGCATTGATCTCTCTTTTCTTCTATTTTTGGAGCCGGTTTCTTAACATGTACGAAACAAAAATTTGAAACCCAACATTAAACCTATTCAAACTAATCAATGAATAAGAGAAAAAGATGATGCTTCGTGAATTCCAAATGAAATTGAGTTCAGTTGTATTTATAGGCTTCCAAGGGTGTCCAATTTACTGTTAGGGAAGACCTATCCTTTTGTGCACACATGGGTGTTTCTCCAAAAATACTCTTTCCCTTGTCCAATTTTAGAGCTTCAATAGTCAAATCGTTTCCTCTCGAAAAGAGGAATCTCGTACCATGGTTGGAATTTTTCATTGAGATGAAAAATTCATACCTTATCAATTCCCAAGCAACTTCTTATCCACAAAATCTGAATGCATGTCCTCCTCTTACTCCATTCATATTTTATAATTTAGATCAATTTTAAAAGAATAATTCATATAATAATATTTACATGAGGGGTGAAAAAAATGCTATTATAGGCCTTAACCCCTTAGAGGAACAATCTCCTTAGTGTTCTCTACCCAAACACATAATTTACAATGAGATTTATATACACAACTCTTTTTACATTTACTTTTTTTTTCCCTAAAAAAAAATGGGCATGATACCCTCATTTGATCATTCATTTCCCAAGTGGCTTCATTTGGTCCAAAATTCTTCCACTACACCTTGACCTGCTTGATTACTCAATTTTGGACCAAAATTCTCCTCTAATCCAGAATACGCAATGGCTCTTGCTATAATTCTCTCTTAGATTCGACCTATATCACAAACCAATCAACATTATTAGAATATGCATGCACATACTTTTTAAGAAAGGAACTATCAAAATGATAATGTGCCTATGCTATGGGTGGAAAGGAAAATTTGTATGCCATTGGCCACAATATTTTGACAATTTGAAGTGGTCCACAAAATTTGGGCACTAGCTTTGTACAAGACCCAATTTTCAATGATATTTTCATTGGTTTTATGTGGAGATCGACATGTCTCCCACTTGGAACTCTTTGTGCATTATCCAATTATCTTCATAACTCTTTTGCATATCTTGATATGTTTTTAAATTATTCCTGATAGTAGTTATTTCATATTCCATTTCCTTTAGCATATCGGGTCCAAGAATTACCCTGCTCATTGAATCATTACAACTTATGGGTGTGTTACATTTTCTACCATATAGAGCCTCAAATGGGCTCATTTTTAATGATTCTTGGTAACCATTGTTGCAGGAAAACTATACCACAGGAAGAAAATCTTCCCACCATTTAGGCTGATGCATGACATGTATTTTGAGAATTTCCTCTAACTACCTAATAACCCTTTCATTATGTACATTTGTTTGAGGATGATACGTTGTAATAAAAACTAACTATGTCCCAAAACTAACAAACAATGCTTCCCAAAAATTTTAGGTAATTTTAGCATCTCTATCCAAGATTATCTTCTTGTGTACCCCATGTAATCTAAATATTTCTTTCATGAAAATATAAGGAATATCAATTACCTTGTTTGTAGACTTGACAACTATAAAATTTTCTAACTTAGTCAACTTGTCCACCACTACCATTATGGAATCATGCTATCTATATGTCCTTGTGAATATTGTGATGAGTTCCATAGATATGAATTCCCACTTCTACTCAGGAATGGGGATTGGTTGTAAAAATCCTGTTGGATGTTGACATTCCAATTTCACTCATTGTCACTCCAATCATATAAAAATATATTAAACCAGATCCTTTCTCATGCATGGCCAATAATATATTTTTTCCATGGCTATTATAATATTCTAATAACAAGGATGACTTGGATATGGTATTTTATGAAATTTATTCAATATGAGCTTCTTCAAGTTTCTCGTGCAAGGCCCTATGCCGCCTACCTTTGAATTTCAATTGTCCATCTTCTATGAGGGAATCATTATTGACTAATTCACCTTATCTCTCCTACTACTAGAATTATTTCAGTTGTTGGTAATGGTCATCATGTCGCATTGCCTCTTTGAAAGTTTCTTGGATGTCGACTTCATAAATACTGATGGCTGCCACATGATCCATTTATAGCCTTCTGCCAAGTGCATTAGCTACTTTTTTTTTCCTTTCCTTTGATGTACTTCATTTCAAAATAAAATTCACTAATCAAGGCTAGCCACCTTCCATATCTTGCATTTAGGCTGGTGTGATCAAATAGACACCTCAACGCTCCATGATTTGACATCAAGATAAAATTTCTTCCTATCAAATAGTACCTCCACATTTTTAATGCATGCACTATTACTACTAATTCCATGTGTGATATAATTTCACCCATTCTCATTCATATTCCTTAACTCGTAAAAAATTAAATGTCCCTCATGCATGAGGAATCTACCAAGCACATCCTTGCAAGCATATGTACAAAATACAAAATATTATTTCAGATATGCTATCCTTTATATTGGTGCATGATTGAGTAGATGTGTTAATTGGTCAAAGCTAGTTGCACATTTTATTGTCCATTGGAATTTAATTCCTTTATTTTGCACCAATTTGATTGGGTTCCCAATATTTGATAAATTCCAATTAAACATTCAATAATAAATAGTCAATCCCATGAAGGATCTAGCTTATATCACATTCTGAGGAGTAGGCCACTCCATGATGGATTTTATCTTCTTTGTATCCACTACTACTCCTTTTGAAACAATGTGTCCGAAATATTGAACTTATGTCTATAAGAAGTCACACTTGATGGGCTTTGCATAAAGTTCATGCTCTCTCAAAAATTTCAAAATTGTTCTCAAATGTTCTTCATGTTCCTCAATTTTAGAATAAAACAAAAACAATTCTACAAATATTAATACAAAATTTTCCAAATACATACTAAGAACATTATTCATTAAACACATAAATGTTTCAAGAGCATTGGTGAGTCCAAACAATACCACCACAAGTTCATAAACTTCCATACCTCATTCTAAAGGTTATTTTGTGGATGTATTCATCCTTATTTCATACATGATTGTACCCAAACCTAAGTTTATCTTTGAAAATACAAAATCTCCTCTCAGCTGACCAATTCTCGGAAGGGGATACCTATTCTTGACTATGGATTTATTCAATTACATGTATTCAATGTATAGTCTTAATATTCCATCCTTCTTCTTCACAAATTATAATATTGGATCTCCCCAAGGTGATACGTTAGGCTTGATGTATCCTCTATGTATCATTTCATTTAAATTAATTTTAATTACACTAGCTCTGATGTGTTCATAGGATATAGATCTTTCAATACTAGTGCCAATACTGTAAATAATTCAATTCAGAAATTAATTTCTCTTCTTGGTGGTAGTCATAGAATTTCCTTACGAAACACTTCACTGATTTTTTTGATATGGGGTAATTTTCCATTATATACTTATCAACCATTGATCCATTAGTTACTTGAGCTACATAGAGTTCACACCCCTTCCAGATTCACTTCTTCATTTGCTTTGTAACTATTTTCCAAACCATCATAAATTTCCTCTTTCCGTGTAATGTCTTCCTTTCCCCTCTATCATTAAGGAACTCCATTGACTTGTTTTAGTAGTTGAATTTGGTTCTATGATATGTTATTCAGTCGATTCTAAGTAGCATTTCATATTAGGCCAACAACACCATGTTTATATTTGCATATGCGCGCATGTCAGTTATCACTGCTAGGAATGACTTTTCCACATATTATACTGATCTCTTAGTCCCCATAGCTTACCAAACCGAAAACAAACTCTCATGGCTTGTCTTATCCAATGCATGCTTTTTGTAACTTGTGGACTTATATAAATAAAATTAGAGCTAGGGTCAATCAACATTGAAACAAACTAGTTATTAATTGTACCTTTCATTTTGATCATTGAGGCATAGTTATCAACCTACCTATTGTCGAACATTGCA
The DNA here is from genome assembly GCA_034641835.2 of Pinus albicaulis. NCBI lineage: Eukaryota > Viridiplantae > Streptophyta > Pinopsida > Pinales > Pinaceae > Pinus > Pinus albicaulis. The sequence continues at coordinate 38,874 of JAXQQM020077689.1, forward strand.
TATATTTATGGTATGCTCCGTACCACATCATGCACTATCTCCATTTCCTACACATTGTACAATATTGGGTTATTACTATGTCGATGAGGGAAATCCCTCCATAGGTGAACTTTCCCCACATTTATGACACTATACGGGTCTTATACTTCACCCCTTAATTTCCTCTCTTGTAGGCTTTGAGAGTTGGGATTGATTAGTAGTAATGTATTTTTTCTAAGGCTCACCCATTGTAGGAGTGGTGAACCTAAAATTCCTACCTGTTTGATGTCCTGTAGTTTTCTATCCCTTCCCTTTAAAAAAAAAATTTCCCCCTGTTTTCCAATTAGCCTTGAACTTAGAATTGTGCTTCGATTTCTCGTAGCAATACTTAATTTTCTTGATGGAAACCTTAAATTATTTAAGCTCGTAAATTATATCATCTACCTAAATTCTTGTGGCTATCCAATGAGATACCTTTGAATCTTTCTTTTCATCCTTCAGGTAAGACACATACCTCAATGACTCCAATAATTTAGTTGTATACTCATTAGTTATCATCTACCTTAGTTTGTGCTCATAAAATATTTTTTCCTTGTTATCATAACACCTTTTCGGATAGGTACTTTTCCCATAGATATCTCTCATATATTCTCTAGGACATGTCCTCCTCTTTAATATTATTGATATTCTTTTGGTCTTCCCACTAGATAGCAACCTTTCCTTTCAAGATGAAAATTGATTCTCTCGCCTTCGAATATTTGTTCATTCCTAGCAACCATTATTTTTCATCCTCAACCTTCTTCACCTCTCCATCAAATGTAGTAGTTTTTTCCTTACTAAATTATTTTGTCATAAATACTTTTTCTTTCCCTTTCTACTGATATTGTCTCTTAGTTGCAAGACTAGACAATTGCTTAGAAATTTCCATCCTCCTCTCTAGAGTACTTAGTGGAGTTCCGCCTCTAATTGTATCATCTCCTGCATACCAACGTATTTTTTTTGATCTTCTTCCTTCTGAACCAATAATATTCAATTCATGTTTTGAAATCCTAATGAGTCTATTATACGAAATCTACGACTGCGAATGAAGTATCTTCCCTAGACTGGGTGGCGAAACTAGAACAACAGAAAGACAAGGTAGCTAATGTTTTACTTAAAGTAGATAGATAATGGAATGAATACTACTAGTGATCCACCATATGCTTCACTCCTCTCTTGGATTGAATGCTCCAATCCTTTCTTTGATCACTATAATTAGAACTTGCACAATAAAAAAACACAAGCCAACAATCTATGACATCTATGTAGCATCATCTAAATACTTCATTCAATGGATCAACATGGCATAGAAATGGATGAAATTGTAACATCATATATAGGAAAACAACTAACTCTTTGCATTAATAGAAATGATGTGAGTTACAACCAAATTTAGGATTTGACCTTGTAGAAACCTCCTCCAAGTTGTCTTGTTCCATCGTTACCACAAAGTGCACCTCTAATCACCTGAATGCATGGAATAATGAGTCTTAAAAGTAGCAGCATGAGGGTAGAAGACATATCCAAAGCCAACCCATAGCTTTTGGATGGTCACAAATATATAGATGAGGATGGTAAGTTTGGAGTTCTCATCCATTTACTGATCTAGGATTTGAGATCCACTCTTAATGGGAAGATGAGATCAAAGGATAAGGGATGAAAACTCCAAGGAGGGACAGTATAGGATTCAAGAGTTTTATATGAGGTAAATAGTTGTAGCAAATCCTAGAAGCTTATGTAATAAGAGGCTTCGAGATTCTCTCTCTTTTTCCTGAATTTCTAGATTTAACGAACCCCAACATAGAGCAACCTGCTGGTGATCAATCCTGTGCAACATAGAAAAATGTGTTGGTGAATGCAGACCCATGGGCATATAGACTGTGTTCATTCTTGAAGAGGTTATTATAATGTTGTCTCAAGAAGAAACCATGGGATTAAGGAGAGTCATTCTTAGGGATTTGTGAAATGATGATGTCAAGGGGTAAAATGATATTTATTGATCCAGTTTAGAGGTCAACTAACCAGATGTGACAAAATGGGATATAACAGATTCCCCCCTAAAGTGCAAAGTCAGAAATGGTGACTAATGAATGAAGTTGTTTACGTAGTGGAAAGTCATGATCAATAAAAGCCTATGAGATCATCTTCCTTTACAATACATTTACTTCATGATATTTTTTTTGAGGGAGGCATACCCATACTCAACACATAAGAAAAAATTACATGTACAGTTATCAAAAGATGCTTACACAGATGAAAATCGGTGGAACCATGACTGAATGATTGTTTATATCACCATATACATCATACATTGTGATCTTGTATTAATACTAAAATCATAGTTTGGATGGATGAGAATAGATCAGGGGTCTTCTATCTCATTCAAATGACCATCCAAATGTATGAGTTCAACCATGTGAATCAATGAGGTGAACTCGAACATGGTAGACACCATCTGATTACTAAACAATGATGTGATTTGTTAAAAAATGTGAGAGAAACCACCGATGATGTTAATTCCTCTCAAGGTAATGAAATACGATCCATATGGTGTGAATGAATGAGTTGGATTAAAACACCACACAAAATCTTTCGGTCGAAGGCCAATAATGTAAACATGTCACTAAGAGCAAGGAAAATTTCCATTGATGTATGCAAGCACCAAGGTACTAAAGGGTTGTTTCTAAGTCAACTTCCTATATAATGAGTTGATGTCGACAAGAAGTGACTCGACACAAGAGGGCCTTGATGTATCCCCCATCAATGACATGAAAGCGGTATCATGATTTAAGATAGAATGATGATTATACGAAACTGGATCAGGAAATGAAAACATGGAATGAAGGCTTAAGAGTATTATAGTAGATATTGTCTAAATGACTTCTCTTGAACACATTAGCTACACTAAATGCAGTTGGCAGCATTGACCCAAAACCAAAAATGGAGGTTTTGAAAATGATATGATAAACCAGAGACAAGCAGATTACCTAACTAAGTGACCACGAAGATGAAGTGGAAGAGTTTCGTGTTCAAGAGTGACTCGCTACCATTAGAAAAATGGAGTACCATGTTTTCCAAATTTCTCCAACCATACTAGTCAATACCTCTCTTTTTTTTAACAAAATTGAGGAGGATAACATATGCCTGATCTGTAAGTCCATCCTTCAGATGAATCTCTCTGAGTATGTTTAATGATCCATGAGAAGGAGTGGTTCGGTCTTGTCATGTTCGAAAATTCCATCGCTATTTGATGTTTTAACGAGTCTAGCAAAGGTTAAACTCAACATATTTTTCATGTTTAGAGGGTTTGAAAAAGAGGAAACAAAGAAAACCCCAGATTTTCATTTTCGTAGATAGTCCCTTGAGTCTAAAAAGGCAGAAAACAATACCCAAGAGAACTTCTTATCCATGTTAAATTAAGGCATTCCTTTTTCGTAAATAGTCTATCTCAGTCTGGAAATGGGTTAAATTAATACTAAGTAGACATATTTTCATTTACTTTATTGAGTTCAAAAATAAAAGTGCTTGGAAATATTTTTAAATTTTGAGAGTATGAAAATATCTAAAAGTGGACTCCAAGAGTTTCCTTTTTCATGAGTTTATGGAGTCCAAAAAATTGATAAAAGTGTAATCAGTTAAAATGATCTTTGAAAACATGAAAAAATCCATTAAACGGATGTCAAATTGCTCAAAGCATCAAAAAAAGGATGAAACATACTTGTATTATGATAAAAATGAACGAATACTAGGTGAAAACACTTAAATATGAGAAAATAATGAAAAACAACCATAAATAATGAAAATGACTAGTGATTTTTACCATTCCACATTTACCTTCAATGGTGAGAGCTCTGAGCCCTTTTTTCCCTCGATCTTCTGTAGCTGATTGCAGCCAATGTGATGGATAATTTTAAGTGTCATCACTTCTAGGAAGGAGCTCAGACCTTTTTCTTTCATTTCATAGTTCCATTTTGTGATTTCATGTAACTTTATGGATTTTGAGAGCCATGGGGTTTTAAAAATGCACCCTAGCACCAATGCATGCCCTCCTTATCGAAAGGAGCATTGCACCTAGGTGTAAATACAATGCAGTTAGGGGTGCAATGCTTTTTGTTACATTCTAGGATAGCATTGGGCACAATTCCCAAGTACAAATTCTCAGTTTTTCTCAAAATATGTTAGGTGTTTTGCATGAAAAGGATCCTAATGAGTCTCTTGTTGATGTCTTAGTTCTTCCTTAGAAAAAAAAGGCATTTGTATGAAGAGAAAGAGAATAGGAAGAACAAGACTTGAATGTAGCAAAAATATCCTGCCACCATTTAGACACTTAAAAACTGTGGACTACTGAAATTTTTCAGTTACCTAGGATGATGAAACAAATGGAATTACCTGAGTTCCTTGTCCATTCCTGGGATGTGCAAGCACATGCATTCAGGTTAGGGGAACATCTACTTGATATACAAGTGGAAGCCATATAATTTATGATAAGTTTATCCATGAGGGGTGCCCCCATCTCTCCCCTAGGTGGGATAAGGGGTGGAGAAACAGTGAAAGATTACATTACCACTTATTGTAGACCTTGAGCCCAGCCGACTAGAGATGGAAAAATCAATATTATAGATATGACCCGTTTCCTCTAAGAAAAATCCTATTTTTCAACACCAGATTAGCTGATAGCACAAGACTTCATGTATCTAGCAGATCATACATGCAGTATGGTTTAGAGTGTTTGGAACCAAAAATATTCAACTGGAGCGATGGGGTGTTGTTCAATATGAAGGAACCACTATATAAAGAAAAAGAGGGAAAACTGAAATTTTTTTGGCTATGTGTCAATTCTGATTTATTTTTCCTTGGAGTGGATTCCATTAGTACAACCTCAAGATATCATGCCTGAGCCGATTGATCCAAGGATTCCTCGGATGAGGAGGTAGATAGACCTTATGTTAGGTGGATGTGTAAAAAATTCATTTTTATTGATAATTTTCTGTACGGGGGAGCGGATTTCCATGAAAACCCTAAGATCGTGCTTCCTGAGGGTGAACAATGGGGTGTTATGGGTGTTAGCCCCCTATAAATTTTTGACAAGCAAATAGGGGGCTAAAATGCTTTTGAGCCTTCAAGGAATGCATTTCCTCTGAAAACACATCATCCTTGAAGCCTCCTATGCCTTTGCCCTTTATAAAACCCCCTCTGATGATTCCCATTACAAAGCCTCTTTTATTGTAAAAGACTGTGCTCCAAAAGGCCTTCCTTTGCCCCTTGTACCCCTGCAGTTTTTCTCCATTTCATTCCTTGCCCCCCTTTTTCTAAATCTCCTTTCTACCCCCAAAATCCCTCCCCTAGTCCTTCTAATCCTCCAAAAATCCCCTTTAAACCACGCATTCACCCTTGGTTTAGCCAAAAGACCCCTTGTTCCCTATATCATTACCCCATATGGGCTTTTAATTTCATTGAAACGAGCCAAAAAACCCATTTTCTACCTTTGTAACGGGCCAGCCCCTTTCGGCCCTAGCCCCTCAGCCTTCTTTCCCATATGCCCGGGTGCTAGAACCGAGCGCTAGCCCTGAAGGCACTGATCACACATGGATATCGGGCACGTTTATAACCATTGATCTAAACAGATCAGACGGCGTTCACTGGCTCCGTTGCACCCATGGCTCTCCCCGTTCACCTTTACGATATGTTGATCCACCATTCATTTACCACAAATAAATGGTCTGTTTTCCCCCACTTGGTGGTCCCCACGCCTGCAAACACTGTTCATAAACCATCCGGTTTCTATCGCACTGCCTTTCGGAGGTAGGCGGTATTTTCTGATGGGCCATCGATTCCATACAACATTCGACGCGTGGCACCGGTATGACCGGAAAACCGCCCTCCATCGCGCGTTATTGTTCATCCATAGACATGGTACGATATCGCTGTGCACCATCCGATCTGGGGTGGCCCATCCAACGGTCGTCACTTCACAAAGATGCGCAGAATTTAACTGAGGCAATCGTACCCACTGGCCCACTGTCCATCGCCCTCCGACATGTTTTCCACCATCGATCTCCTTTGAGATCGGATGATACAGATTTAATCGCATGCCCGCCATTAACCCCATATCGCCATGTCATCATTCCACGTGTGTTCATATATTTTTCGTCGCATTTGCATCAGTTCCTTATATATTTCATGCAAAGGTCAAAGTCCAATGTTTACATTCAAACCTTTGCCACAGTCCACCACCTTTCACCAGGAAAATATCCTGTTGTTCGCTGCATTTTTCTTTGCCATCCTACACGATTAAAACATCTCACCAGTCTGCATGGCCTTTCACATCATCCCCGCTGCATCCACCACCTCCGTACATGGTTTTCGTAATTTGTTTGCATATTTTGCAGGGTTACAAGTGGCGAAAAACCGCCATGATTCATATCCTCTATTATGGTGTTACAGTGCGCAGAGGAAGCTAAATCCAGAGCCTGGTATTACAGGGAAATGTTCGAAAAGGTGTCTGCGGCATAAATTTCATCGAAGGACAGAATTAAAGCTCTGCAAAACCTCTTCGGCGCCATTAAAGCACAGATTTCGCAGTCAGAGGAAATCGAGAAAGCGACAAAGAGTATTAGCGGAAAAATAGCACGTTTAAGGCCTGTATTGTAGATTTTGATCCTTAATCCAATTATTCAAAGGCAAGGCACCATATCGAAGACCCTGAGGATCAATCAGAAGGTTCAATGCACAGAAAATAATACTATCAAGGTTTTCATATCAGCAGTATGTTCTTCCATAAAAGGACATAGTATCCATATTTCTTTTATTCTATGCCATGTTCTAGGGAGATTTTTTAGCCCTGACAACAGTCCTATGCTACCAGTGCATTAGTTACACAGTATGGCAGACCCTAGCATCATCATTCTACATTTTTTTCAGTACACCAGAGACATACCTGGAGTAAATGGAAACCTGAAAAAGAACACTCCATCATCCAATGAGTACCAGAGATAAATGCCCAGAATTTAAAAGGAGATGGAGCCTCGGCCCTCCTGCTGCTTCAGAATTTAAAGTTGCATTTAATATTACATCCACTCCTGTTATTCGTTTCTCCTATAAGAATCCTGAAAAGCATATTGTAAAGGTTGTTGTTTGGTTATTGCCGTTGTAGTTAGAGGGATTCAGTTTTGATTGTTAGAACAGTTTGGGAAAGAGTAGCGGAGTAGTTGTATGTAGTAGGCTGGGAGGAGAAGTTTGGATTGTAACAGCCATTGAGCTCAGTGTATGTGATTGGTTTTTCATCAATTAATCAAAGCACATTTCACAGGATCCTGGTCTATTTGTATTGGTGATGTTTTCTTAACTCTGTTTGTTACACTTTCATGTTGTTCATTGTTCTTATGGGCTTGCATCAGAAATATGGCATAGGATTTACTCTTGTTAGGTACCCTATGTCTCTGCTCTCCTTGCCTTCAATGTTTTCTGCTAAATGTGTTATCTAAGGGTTGATTTCAGTTAATTTAACCAGTGTAGTGGATGTTATTGCCTCCTAGATGATGTATGAATTAAATGAATATGTTCTTATATGTTCTTGTTAGGATTTAGCTGGAAGATTTGGGAACACTGGGGATCAGAATTAGCCCTGTCCACTAGGATCCTTGTGCGACCAGCTGGCCTTTCTAAGATCTCTCTATTAAACTCATTCTCTGTTTTCCCTTGGAGCATGCTAAATTTTACCTGGAGTTAAATGACCTCTGGTCTGATCTATAAGCTGCCCCTTTGTCCCTCCTTTGAGAGTTGCCTATGAGTATGTCCAAGCAGGTTTGGAGTTAGATGACCTCTGACCTGATCTATAGATAGAAATTAGGTTGCTCTCCTTCTTTCACTTTCAATCCTTAATTTTCCATCCCACCATCTAATCTAAAAGATCCTTTAGTATTAGATGACTTGCCCTCTGAAAGCTTTGGCTAGTTGTTGCAAGTAATTCCCTTTCATGACTCCATAGCCCAATGGGTGGCACTTTCTGGACCTATCTTCTTTGCTAAAACATCCTGCTACTTTGTTCCTTTTCTCTCATTGCTTTCTCAGTCTATGATCTCATGACCAACCCAACAACCAACCAACCAAATCATTTTAAAACCCCCCCCTTGTGCTTCATACCTAGCCTAACATCTCATTTGAGCTTTCAAAGATATATCATTCTTTGTATTTATAGAGAGATCCCTCTCTGGACCCAGGAGGGCTAGATCCTAGGGCCCCAAAGTGGTTATGATGTTGTCTCATCTTTTGGTCTTTCCAATCTGGCCAAAACATGGGAACCCCAACAATGGGTAAGACATTTTAACCATTTTTTAAAGTTTTTAAGAAGTTTTACAAAAAAAAATTGTATTTTTTGATGTTTCCTAGTCTAAACCAATGATTTGTTCATGCAGATGTTGGGCCTATTTTACCTCTAGGAGCTTCATATATCCATCATGTAGGAGAGTAATAGGAGTTTGTAGTACCAACACCAGTTGCTACAGTAGAATGGGATGCATTGTATGATCTCAATGTAGTGGATACCCTAGCAGAGGTGGAGTGCCACATGGAGGGATTAGCACACGAGATTGTTGAGATAGTGGTTGATAAAATCCCTATGTGACTTCAGTGGTACATTATTTAAGTTCCTAGTCGTATTGGTCGACTACTACAAAATATTCCTCATGCAGTGGCACATTATCATGAGAACTATTTTCCTATTGGGGTTCATATTCTTATCTGCATATAGTTTTTGATATAGGATGTGTGGCCATATGTGTCTCGGGCACAAATTTTGTAAAAGCCAAACTTTATATATATATATATATATATATATATATATATATATATATATATATATATATATATATATATATATATATATATATATATATATATATATTCAGTGTTACTATGTTACTATTGTTAATTTCAAATGATGTGATGTGTATTGAAACTTGTTTACATTCATTGCAAATGTCTCTCTAAAATATGATTAGCTAGCACATCCGCTAGTGTATTTAGATTTATATAAATATGTTGACACTGGATGAAATAAAAATGCCTTTCTAGAAAGAAAACCCTCAATAACATGCGAAGGATGGTGGTACTCCTGACTAAATAGAAATTAGACAATTGTAGTACTACAAGATGTGAGTCAAGTCTAATTACTAAATGATGGATACCATGTGAAATAACATTAGACAGTAGCTCGACCACTATTCTATACTCAATAATGTTGTTGGTAGAGTGACCGAGACAAATCCCTTGTAGATTCACTAACACACCATTTGGAGAAAAGATAGCCCACATTGAGGAGGATGGGTTCTGAGTACTACGACTAGAATCATCTGCATAATCGATATATGGGATGTCAATGTCTACAAACCAATTGTAAATGGTATAAATATAAATCGTAAGAAACTCTGAAGAGAAACACTGCAAACGAACTCATCACAGCTATAACCAGTATGTACACAGTGTACTACACATGAGATCAAACATTAGTATTTTTTTAGGTACAACCCATTTCTAGGCTTCTCCAATGGGACTTCATCAAAATAAGCTACTAAGATCCTTTAACAAGAACATTCTTTACAATATACGAGAATAACCACATTGGTTGGAACTCTCTTTCTCCTAATTTTTCAAACTCTTGGTCATATATAAGGATAAGATCTCCTTCTGAGAAGACATGAGGCTTGACAATTTTTTTCATATTGAACCTTGTAAATTTTATTATAGGCTTTATTATCCATAGAATCATCTCACCGAGTCTCATCTAATCAAGTCAGATGTAAGAGGCGTTCCTCTTCTACGGAGGTGGAAGGCAGGAGTTTTATAGCTAGCATCAGTGATGAAATCTCACATTCGATTGGGAGGATTTATTCTAGACCATAAACGAATTGAAAATGAGTGAATCCAGTAGTCATACTAGTAGAGGTTCGGTACCCCCACAAGGTAGTGTAAATATTGTAGTATCCCAAAATGGGGATGCAACAATATTTGAACACAATAATGAAAGAGTAGTGATAAATCAACACATAAAATGTAAGAAAATCCAAATAGCCATCGTATTAATATTATAACAACAAAATGTATACAATTCCTTGAGGAAATGATCACTCAAGATAGGAAAAACAGCCTCAAGAGAACATGTACATAAAATATGAAGACCACTGCTACATCAATAATTCCCAAGGCTATGACAACACAGTTTTATTAGATATAACTTATGTTGAGAAGTGTCAATACACAAATACAAATATAGGGCCCAAACAACGTTGGGAGTGAATATCTAAACTCCCAAACTCAATTTCAAGACAATCCAGAAAGGATTTCTTGAAATATTCAAAAAGTACAAAATGTCGAAGTTGCAGTGCTAGGACTGAGTAGTAGCTGCAACTCAAGAAATGGATGTAGATGGCTGAAGATGATGCACAAGATGAACAAACCTCCTCCAATGGATCTTCCAAGTGAAAGGCTGATCCTAAAACTGAATATCTCATCCTCCAAACAATCTACAAACCCTCACTGTAGATGCACACTTGAAAATAATGCAATCAAGGAGAGGGACTATGTTGTAGGGGATAGAAAATGTGTTTACCAATTGCCAAGATCTGATATCTACCCCAAATTCTTCCTTACTGATCTCCCAAAGGAAGGAAAACTTCCTCCTCTAAAAAACAAGATCTGGAAGTGGTGTTGTCAACCCTCCACTGCAACACCCTGCAACACAACATTATAATTCAACAGAAATAACACTGTAGCTAAAGGAGGTGGCTTGGCCTTGAGATGGATGTGGAGAAATGAAGTAAAAGGTCCCCCAAGAGGCCTCTCTTGAAAGGAGAAGGAATTCCTAAATAGGAATTCCTTGTGCTAAGCAACACAACAACTCTGCTAAACAACAAGAGAATGAAAAATAGTCATACAGACCATAAAATCAATAATCCATAACATATGTTTGTATGGTTGCCTTGCCCTCATTTTATACAAATGGAAGCTCTCTCACCATGGGTCCCACTCATTAGGGTTTCCTCCACCAAGGAATCTTCCTCCCACTATCTTTGTGCTATCTCAAAAGATGATCTTCACCTCCTATCCCAACACTGCTGACTTGGTCAAACTGGACCTTGTCCACATGAAAATGTCTCTTTCACACATGAGGGTGTGAAATCCAGCTCCTATAATGATCCCTTTTAACATTATGAGGGATTTCATTCATATTTTTATTATGCATGGGCCTCCTTACCCATTTATTCAACTACAAGGTGATAAAAAAAAATCAATATTCCAATTAGCTGCATGCTAAATTTGGAATATTACAGTCCTGCCCTGCCAAATGTTTCTTGTCCTCAAGAAACTGTAAGGATAGAACTGAGAGGTCTCCCCTCCTCCTACTGTAGCATCCACATATGATATGCTCCTCCAAGGAATGAGATGTTGTCTCATCAATAAATCTCCATATTGCCCCTCCCAAGCATGCAAGCTAGCTGAACAGCTATCATCATGAATAAGTAGAGTACTCAAGGAGGTAATAAGGGGTTGTCTAGAGGTCCCTTTGAGGAATGGATCTGAAATTTAGTGGGAATCATCATTCCCATGTGGAACCTCTATCCCCAAGCTATCATCCATACAAAATGAGCCACCCTCCAAAATGGTAACTCATACAAGTCATCCTCCACCTTGAGCTCCTGCAATGTAGGTGGGCTAGAAATTTGATCATGGTAGACAAAATAGCCTACCCCATGTTGGGCCACAAATAAGACCACTTTTTAACACTTATTTCATCCATTTCTACTCTTATTTATCATGTAATTTATCATATAAATCCATTTTATAATTATTTATGCTCTTATGGATAAATATTATTTCTTCTCCTTTATTTTTAATAAATTGATTATTATTATGCATAATTTTATCAATGATGGTTTATTAATATATTTTGTAACATCACTCACCATTTTAGCCTCCAATATATTTTCCAGATTGTAGATTTGATCTCCAGATCATCATCAAATATTCCAACTTAGAAATTCGCTGGAATAAGAAGTGACAGTTTTGCAGTTGAGATTATGGGAAAATGGAGAAGAATCTGGAAAATACAGAACATGGGTTTTGTCCAGAACGGACCAAATTAACTTATTCTAAGAATTTTATGCCCAAATTCGGCTTGTATTGAGAGAAACACAAGGTTCTTTGAGCACGATTTTATCAGATTTACTGTTGCGGCCGTCCTCCAAATTATCTCAACTGCAAATCCAAATTCGACTTGCTCTTGTTGAAATATTGATGGAAATACATTTTCTTGTTGATCAATTGGTTAGGGACAATCCAATTTTGTTATGAGAGATCATATTTACTATTTAATTTCTCCTCTTTCTGATTATAAAAGGAGAAGCATGTATTGCCATTGGGGAGACTTTCCTTGTTGTAATTTTCATAATTGTGCATCGACTCTTGTTAAGAGAGTACGAACTATTTTTAAACATTATTCATGCCTGATTAATACAAGAGTTCGTTGCCGTTTAATTTCTTAACACTAGAGTAAAGCCCAGCGGCGTTTCACCAATGGTTGAGGGCCCGGTCTTGGTGGATCGATCTGCTGGTTGTATCATTACCTTTCAATTATTGTCATGTGATAGTTTGTGGTTGTTCTCATTACATTTGCAAGTTAATTAGTTTGCCGTTGAATTATTGATTGATTTCGTTATGTTAATGAATCACATTGCTGTTCCGTTTCAGTAAGGAATTTAATTCATGTATTAATCATCTTGTTAAACCTTACAGAGCATTGTTATTCAACATTAGATGTCTTGATCCAATTAATTGTTGTTCTGTTGGATTGTTGTTCATGTCGATTATTATTTAACAACGTTTGTTGTCGATAGGGTTTTGGTTTTTAATAGAATTGTTGTTTGATTTCATTGAGTTAAATATCTGTTGTTCAGATTCATTAGTTAATATTTGTTGTTCGATTCTTCTAGTTTTAGTTGGTTATTCATTTACATTGTTGTTCGATTTCAGTGTGATGTTCATTTCCAATTCATTAGTTAACAGATTGCAAAGAGTTTGCTTTCGAAGAGATTTCTTAGTTTACTTTCAATAGCAGCTTTAGTTCAATTTCTATTTCTCCTTAATTGCTTTAACGCAAGACTGTCAACTGTAGAGAATATTGGTTATTGCTTCCACGTTCCTAGATTGATTGTCTTGTTTCAGTTTGATTTCAATTGTAACAAATTATAGAGGAATGAGTTATTGCTACTGTATCCTCGATTGACGGTTGTTGAGTGAATAGATAGTTTTTAAGAGCATTTGAGTTCATGTTATTGTAATTAGATTTATTTTTCAATCATCCATTTAATCTTGTATTTAGAACATTGTACTACATCTTACAAGGCATTACTCTTAGATTGAATTGCAGTCTCAAACAGAGTACACTCTTGAAACAAAAAGTCGTTCCTGGATTGATAATTAATGTGAGATAAATAGGTATTAAAAAGATACCTTTTATACCTCAACGCCCCACTCTTTCATCCTCTCCACTTATGATAAGTGTAGAGTATCTGCTGCGCTTGGGTTGAAAAAGTGTTGCCTCCAAGTGGCAAGAAAAAAACTAGATCTCCAAAGATCTTCTCTCCAACGTTGTGAATCATGTTGGCCCAACCCATCCCATTTATGATGAATAGGAAATCACCACCATAGGGCATCCAAGTGAGTGAAATATTGAAGGTTTCATGTAGAGCTGAAAGGTACCAACAGTTCACCAAGTGGTCACAGCACAATTTTCTTAACTTATGTTGCACAACATGACATGGCAACTCATAGAAAATTTTCTCCCAATGATTTAGGAGAGTCATAGCCCAAGTGCTCCAAGAAATCTCATGGCCCACCTCATAAACAGAAAAGTGTTTTGTTGTGGTGGCCATATCAACTCCCATGCTCCCATTAGAACATGTAATGCAAAAGTGTGGGAATCCTCTTTCCCAAAGGACACATCCAACCAATGTGTCTCTCCCCCAAACATGCTCCCAAATGAGAACAACAGCAACATAGGGAACCATAATGAGAATCATACTTGCTGCCATATGTAGCAAGGGAGAAGGAAAATGGTCCCTCAAATGCAACCAATGCAATTTGACTCTCAACTGCAATAGAAAATAAAATGATGGGTGGCCTCCCCACCACTTGCTTACTACCCCAATCTCCTCACAAGTTTGGAGATAGTGTATGGTGTATGGTGCAAAGTGAGCATGCTCTGCAAAAGATACAATATCCCCAAGTCCTCCTAGGGAGTGGCCATCACCAATACTTCTTATGGCCTCAAGTAGACCATGAAGTCTAGAAAGAATAATCCCCCCTCCTTGAGCAATATCCTACACATATATGGTTAAGGGTTTCACATATACATTCTACAAATCATTATGCAAACAAGCAATACCCTTACCATATGTCTTTCCCATGAAAATGGAGTGGCTCATATATGAGTCTCCTCTCATCCTTAAAGAGAAAAGAGGTGGTTGTGCTAACTCTTCCAAAGATTTATCTCCATATGATCCATGCATCTCCTCATATGTTGATATATCTCCTCCTCAAAGCCTTCCCAAATGTACCCCTCCATGATGGTGTGGTATGCTCTCATAGAATAAGTGTGGCTTAAGAGAAAATCCTCATGAGCTGCTAGTAGCAACTTCTCCTTGAGCTTATAAGCTCTAGATAAGAAGATCCTACCATGATAGTAGATGATCCCATCTCTGACTGAATATCCCTCCTCATGCAACTAGTCATCCAATATCATACAAGTAGAAATATCCTTGGAATAATCCACCAACAGATGGGATTTCCAATATGGATCTATACTCCATAGTGACAACACTAATGATCTATCACAAAGAACATTTTTCATTGTTAGTAAAAATACTGAGAGCGGGGGTGAATCAGTATTTAGAGTTGACTGAAAACATTTTATCAGAAATATTTTTATGCATTTAATTCTTTACATAAATTATTGCATCATTCATTCATCAGAAGATTAGTAGGCCGTAAGCATGTGAAGTAGTAACAGAATGAACCATCACACATAAGCAATGCACATGAACACCAGTATTTAAGGTGGAAACCCAATTTTGGAGAAAACCACCCCTGCTGTCGTTTATGTCTTCAATATTTATTATAAAGAAAACTTATTACAATTTTAGTGCTGGTGCAGACTTATACTAGCACGCAGGCACCCACCTGCAGAAGGCTACAACTTTCTCTCGTTCTCCAGTCACTTCTGGAAGGGAGCTCCAACCCCCTGATTTTAACACCAGCTTATACTGGCAGAAAGCTTCCACTTTAATCCTTAGATCCACCACATTTCTTCAATTTCTTCATCAGACTTGTGTTAGGTCTTCATTATTTCTTTGCAGATCTTCCTAGAGATTCATCATTTTCTCGATCTAGAGGTCTTGAACCTTCATTAACTCCATAGGTTCATCATAGATTCAAATTTTTCAGAAAACAGAGTTCAATCGTGCAGATATCTCTTAAAGCGATTTATTCATTAACAACCCTTATACATACACACCCTGTATTATGATCCTCTTCTCCTTATATAGTTTAGCCTTTATCAATACCATGATTAAAAACCACTCAACCGCTAATGGTATTCCTGGACGGGATCAAAATAGGTAATCGAGCGGGGTCTACCCAAGCCCCAAACAACTTTTCATTGTTTTATTTTCTTGATCTGGTAATTAATTAATCTAAGGCTTTTTAATATCTCAATCTGAGATTGAGATATTAATCCAATTCCCCCTTTAGTTGTTACAAACATTAACGTGCCACTGAATTATATAAAAACCCAGTAGTAATATGTATCCATATAACCTTTCGGGCCCTTCAATAATATTTAATCTTCGACTTGGGGATCTGCGCTGATAAAAAGTTCCTATCAAAAGACCCAACCCGCGGACACAAATAGCGCACCGGATATCGAGACAAGTGCCTCTGCAGTTGAACGAGTTGACTGCGGGGACAATAGAGATGAATGGCAAAGATTGATTGCGGGGGCACCAGCCAAAATTTTCATCCGTACCTCGAGAGCCCCCGCAGTGACGCAAGACGCTGAGTTGGTCACAGCTGTCTTCCACGTCGGGTGAAGATCTTGGCATAACACAACAACGTATATTGAACCAATAATGTGAAGGGAAATCGGGTCCCACACCCTTAATACATGACATAATACTTTGGGTTAAACCCGCAAACCTCAATACATGCGTATGGGCCCCAACGTTAACGGTCGTCTCCATTCAACGGTTGTTATTGCGTCGTGCCGCCTCATTTGATCGGACGGATATCGCTCAGCGAAGACGCGCGAACAATAACGTGCAATGGCCACCGTAATTTGGTTAACCTTCGCGCATCTTCCTCATATGACCACCATCCGATGGCTTCCCTCAAGATCGACGGTGCTCAACAATATCGCGCGGCATCCTTGATCGAACGTTAACGTGCGATGGCGCGCAGTGATGGCGGTTTTGTAAATACACTCAGGGACGCATGTCACTCGTTCTATGGAATCGCTCCCAACCTTTTGAATACCGCTTGCCCATCAAGAGTGGTGCGATGAAAATCGGAAACCCCCTTCACTGTTTATTCCGCTTGTGGTTCCTCTCCTTCGCTCAAGGTTCCGTCCGTCTTTATTCCGTCATTGCTACGTTTCTCCACGAAAGAATAATTTTTTTTTAATTTTTCTTCCTCCGTGTTATCAATTCATATAACCATAAAATTGTTATACAACTCTGATGAAATCCTTATGGAGTATTCGACTCGGTTCTTTTGCATTCAACAAGGACACCTTTCTTTGTATTGTCTAACACATGCGGATTGCACTATTAATTTGACCGACAGAGCTTATGTGCGCTGCACATACAGAGCACGTCCGTGGCTCACTCTCCCAACAAGACTTCACACAGAGTTTCAGGGCATTCCGTACGAGAATTGAACCAATCAATACCCAAATACTCTCGGTATTCTCCACCCATCAGAGTATCACCAGAACTCAATCATACACAGGATTTCCTTTATCCACCATCAGGATGCATACATACATTGAAATTATTCAAGAAAATATTCACACATGATTTAACTCGTCCTTATTTACATCGAATTTCCCATAAATACAGAGCTTCGTTCAATTCAAATTCAATCGTATATTCTACTTGTATAGAACTGCTGATGGTTTTCTGAATTCTTTATACAGTCTGCATCCTTTTTCAGAGAGTTTCCATCAAGGACAATCAATTCAATATACTAGGATACCAGAAATTCCAACAATCTCCCCCTTTGGACTTGATGGCAACCATGACCAGAAATACATTCAGCAATATTCTCCCCCTTTGACATCAAGGGCAAAGGATAGATCAAGATCCTTTGTACCGACAATACCATGCTCCCCCTGAGATCATGCTGCATCTTCAAACATAATTAGAATTCCAACAATGCATCCTTTCCACAATACCAATGCTCCCCCTTAACCTATGCATCCAGAGATACCCAACAGCACCACAGCGGTGCTGAAGAATGTTGACCCAGAAAACATTTGTCAGCAACTACCCATACGTGGTTTTCTGTCCTTCAGGAAATCCGCGTATCCAATTTAATCTTCTATATTTAAGTAGATCCGATCTTCTGCATGGTAGAGACTACTCCCAGCTTCTGTATGAGATATTCGAATGCTTCCCTGGGTAAAGGTTTGGTAAATATATCAGCAACTTGTTCTTTGGAGGGCATATATTCCAACTTCACCTTTTGTTCAAGTACTTGTTCACGTAAGAAGTGATACTTGATGGGAATGTGCTTGGTCTTGGAATGCATAACAGGATTCTTTGAGATACTGATGGCACTTGTGTTATCACACATAATGGATATAGGAGGTGAACATTTGATTTGAAATTCTTGTAAGGTTTGCATCATCCAGAGAATTTGAGTGCAACATGATGTGGCAGCCACATATTCTGCTTCTATTGTAGACAAGGCAATAGAGCTTTGCTTCTTGCTGAACCAAGATACTAACAGGGGCCCCATGTAGAATGCACCACCACTAGTGCTTTTCCGATCATCAGCATTTCCAGCCCAATCTGCATCAGTGTAAGCATGAAGAGTGAGATCAGCATTCTTTGGATACCATAGTCCAAAGTCTTGAGTTCCTTGTAGATATTTGAATATTATTTTGACAGCCTGAAGGTGAGACTCTTTTGGATTAGCTTGGAATTGTCCAACAATCCCAACTACATGCATAATGTCTGGTCTAGTCCCAGTGAGATAAAGTAGACTTCCTATCATAGATCTGTATTCTGGTTGATTCACTATGGGAGAATCATCATGAGAACTGAGATTACATCCGGTTACCATTGGTGTACTTACAGGTTTGCACTCTTCCATACCATACTTCTTCAGAATTTTCTTAAGATATTTTGTTTGTGATAAGAATATGCCATTTGTTGCTTGTTGCACTTGCAAGCCAAGAAATAATGTTAGTTCCCCAAGTAAAGACATTTCAAATTCTTGCTGCATATCAGAAGCAAATTTCTGACTCATAGACTCTTCATTACTTCCAAAAATGATATCATCAACATATACAACCACAATCAATAGTTTTTCATTTTCAGCTTTTGTGTATAAGTTTCTATCAGCAGACCCTTTTGAAAATCCTTGTTGATGAAGATATTTGTCAAGACGATAGTACCATGCCCTTGGAGCTTGTTTGAGACCATATAGAGCCTTTTTAAGTCTACAAACAAGATTTTCATCATTTCCAAAAATGAATCCTTCTGGTTGTTCTATATAAACTTCTTCTTCTAGATCACCATTGAGGAAAGCAGATTTGACATCCATTTGATAAACTTTGATTTGTTGAAAACTTGAAAAAGCAATAAACATTCTTATGGCTTCAAGTCTAGCTACAGGAGCAAAAGTTTCTTCAAAGTCTATACCTTCTTGTTGAGTATACCCTTTGCAAACCAGTCTAGCTTTGTTTCTTACAATATCCCCATTCTCATTTAACTTGTTCTTGAAGATCCATTTAGTTCCAATGACATTTTTGTCATGAGGTCTTGGTACTAATTCCCAAGTGTGATTCTTTTCAATTTGATCAAGCTCTTCATTCATGGCTTGAATCAAACATTCATATTTGCTAGCTTGATTGACATTGTGTGGTTCAATAGTGGATAGAAATGCCAGATAGCTAGAAGATCCTACAAGAGTCCTTCTTGTTTGTACACCTAATCCCTTTTCTCCCAAAATTTGAGATTCTGGATGATTCTTTTGAACATATATGGATGGAGCCTTTTCAGATAAATCATCTTCAGGTTCTTCATTGGGTTCACTGTCTACATCATTCCCATTTGATGTAGAAGGATATATGTCATCATCGTCTTCTGTTGTTTGTTTTTCTTCTTTTGGAGCTGCAGGAGACTCATCAATAACAACATCAATACATTCAACAATCTTCCGAAGTCTTTTATTGCAACATTTATATGCTCTACTTCTAGAGGAGTAACCAAGAAGTATTCCTTCATCTGCTCTGGGTTCAAACTTGTCAAATTTTTCATCATTATTTTTGATAAAGCATTTGCTTCCAAAAACTCTACAATGCTTCACAGTGGGAGGATTACCATATCATAGTTCATATGGATTTTTATCACTATTTACATGAACATGTGCCTTGTTAAGAATATTTACCGTTGCATGTGCTGCTTCTCCCCAAAATGTGTCAAGTGTTCCAGAATCATCAAGCATAGCTCTAGCGATTTGTTGAACTATTCTATTCATTCTTTCTGCTACTCCATTTTGTTGTGCAGTACCTGCTACCGAAAACTGTCTTTTTATACCATCTTGTTCACAAAATTCATGGAATTCATCTGATGTATATTCTCCTCCTCGATCAGATCTAAGACACTTGATTTTTAGATCTAATTCATTTTCAACTAGTGCTTTGAAGATCTGAAATTTCTCAAATTCTTCATATTTGTGTTTAAGCAACCCAATCCAACACATTCTACATAAATCATCAATAAATAAGATATAGTATTGTTCACCACGTGGTGAATTTTTCTTCACAGGTCCACATATGTTAGTATGAATGAGTTGAAGAGGCTTACTTGATGATCCTTCCTTGGCATTAAATTGCACTCTGGTCTGCTTACCGAATTGGCAAGATTTGCATATGATACTTTCAGGTAGAGTAATATTGGGAAGATCACGAACAGCTTTAAGTCTGCTTGATTTGTTGATTTGAGAGAAGCTCAGATGCCCCAACCTTCTATGCCATAGCCAATTTTCTAAAGATTTACTCAAGTAACATTGTTCTTTGCAGTTCTTCAATACATACAGGTTGCTTGGAGTTCTGTTTCCTTTTATAATTGTTTTACCTGTATCAAGATCACGTACCACACATTCTTTTGAACTAAAGACAACTTTAGTTCCTTGATCACACATTTGAATTACACTTAACAGGTTATGATTTAATCCATCTACATACATGACATTATTAGCTTTCACCTTTTCTTTTAGAAAAACAGACCCTTTTCCCTTAATAACAGCAGGAGTATCATTTCCAAATGTAACATTCTTCTCCTTTTCTAGAGCACTATATGCAAGAAGTTTGTTTTTGTCACCTGTCATGTGTTTAGAGCATCCACTATCAATGTACCATTGATTTTCTTCACCTTCTGCAAATAAAGCTATGCCACAATTTTCAACCTGTAATTCCTTCTTTTTCCACACTTTGGAGTTTGAAGGAAAATGCTCTTTTGGGTGAACTTTGCTCCTGCATTCAGATTCTTCATGACCAAATTTATTGCAATAAGCACATTCAACTTCATTTTGAAGAGGAGAAAAGTTGTTATATGTATTATTATTTGTTCCAATATCAATCCTTTTCTTTCTTGCTTCTCTTGTCATGATGGTTTTATATGCAACACATTGAACAACTTTATGACCAAAATTGTGACATGAGAAACATTGTCCATTGAAGAAGAAATTTCTGCGATCATGAAATCTCCTACTTGAATTTACCTGTTGATTGGTGTTTCTTTGAAAGGTACTCCTGTTAGTGTTCTTTGAATTGAGATGGTCATGCCTTATCTGTAGAGATTCTTTACTCTCTTGCTGAGGGGCAGAATGTTGTGTATTGGCTGTAGCTGCTTTTAGATAATTTGGTGCTAAAGCCTAAGAAGATTCTTCGATATATCCAAGACCTGTCTTTAGAAAAGGAGAACGTTGTATCTTGATAATCTCATCTAAGGTTTCAGATCCTTTAGAAAATCTAAGATTCAAAGTCTTTACTTTCTCAATTTATTTTCTTAGACTTACTATTTCACATTCTAATTTCTCATTATGTTTCTCCTTTTCTTGAAGCTGGTTTTTCAGAGTCTCTATGGTTATTTTACTTTCTTCTAAGCATATTTTGAGTTGATTGATTTCATCAAAAAAATCATTTTCCTCTAAAGCATCCATAAAAGTATCCTTTTCTTCTCTAGACTCCTTTTCAAATGCCATGAGCAGTCTAAGATCTTGTTCACATTCTTCCTCACTGTCTGATAACCCATCACTGTCTTCATGAGTATAGTAACTTTTTCTAGTGCTAAACCGATTCTTATTCCTTCTTGCTACGTCCTTTCCTTTTTCATGTGTTTCTTTGTGAGGACACTTAGCAGCATAATGACCAACTCTTCCACAAGCAAAACATTTGAAAGGAAGCTTACCTCTGAACCGTCCTGTACCAAGTTGGAGTTTCTTTACAAAATTTACCTCATCTTCTTCTGAGATATACCCTGATTCTTCTGTCTCTTGTACTTCTTTCCCTTTTGTAGAAGCTCTAAAGATGGCTTCTTTGACTTCAAATGGTCCTCCTCTTCTCATTTCATATGTAGTTAGTATGCCATGAAGTTGCACCACAGTAAGATTTTGAAGATCCTGCTTTTCTTCAAGAGCAGAAACTTTTGACTCAAATTTTGTCGTTAGTGATCTTAAAACTTTCTCAACCAAAGTTGATTCGGTTATTGTTTCTCCCAGATTTCTCATACGATTTACGATATCATCAAGACGTAAAAAGAAATTGGCAATGCTCTCCTCATTATGCATTTTTAGATTCTCATATTGAATTCTGAGAGTTTGGAGTTTAGCACTTTTTACCTTTACATCACCTTCATAACTTAGAATGATTTTTTCCCATATTTCCTTTGTTGTATCCAGCTGCATGACTTTGACAAATTCTGATTCTGTTAAACTTCCCAATAGAGCATTGACAACCTTTGCATTTGTTTCATAATTCTTTCTTTCCGTTGAATCTGTTGGTACTGCGGCTGGATATTGATATCCTTTTTCAATAATAGCCCATACATCTGCTCCCAGAGACTGTAGATAAGATCTCATCCTTGTTTTCCAGAAGATTAAATTACTTCCGTTGAAGAGCGGAGGCCCGATAGAAGCTGTTCCATCTTGATTGCTCATCTTGTTTGATCTTCCTTCTAGCGGTTAAGCCTTTTTAGAAGGACCTGCTCTAATACCAATTGTTAGGAAAAATAGTGAGAGGGGGGGGTGAATCAGTATTTAGAGTTGAGTAAAAGTTTTTATCAGAAATATTTTTATGCATTTAATTCTTTACATAAATTATTGCATTATTCATTCATCAGAAGATTAGTAGGCCGTAAGCATGTGCAGTAATAACAGAATAAACCATCACACATAAGCAACACACATGAACACCAATATTTAAGGTGGAAACCCAATTTGGGAGAAAACCACCACTGCTGTCATCTCTCTCTTCAATATTTATTGTAAAGAAAACTTTACCTTAAAGAAGTGTACTTATACCAAAGACGTTAGGCACCTACTTCGTGTATACAACCTTCGTTATCCACTACTACCGGGAAGGGGAGCTCCACCGATTTTAACACCATCTTATAACGTAAAGCTTCCATTTCAACTCTCGCATCCACCACATTTCTTCAACTTTCATCGACTTCATCAGTCTTCATTATTCTTTGCAAATCTTCCTAGAGATTCATCATTTTCTCGATTTAGAGGTTCTTTGAACCTTCATCAACTCCATAGGTGCATCATAGATTCAGATTTTTCGAAAAAAGAGTTCAATCATGCGTATATCTCTTAAAGTTACTTATTCATTAACAAACTTTATACATGCACAACCCCATATTATGATCCTCTTCTCCTTATATAGTTTAGCCTTTATCAATACCATGAGTCAAAACCACTCAACCGCTAATGGTATTCCTAGACGGGATCAAAATAGGTAATCCAGCGGGGTCTACCCAAGCCCCAAACAACTTTTCATTGTTTTATTTTCTTGATCTGGCAATTAATTAATTTAAGGCTTTTTAATATCTCAATCTGAGATTGAGATATTAATCCAATTCCCTCTTTAGTTGTTACAAACACTAACGTGCTGCTGACTTATATAAAAACCCAGAAGTAATATATATCCATATAACCTTTTGGGCCCTTCAATAATATTTAATCTTCGACTTGGGGATCTGCGCTGATAATTAAAGTTCCTATCAAAAGACCCAACCCGCGGACACAACTAGTGCACCGGATATCGAGACAAGTGCCTCCGCAGTTGACTGAGTTGACTGCGGGGACAACAGAGATGAATGGCAAAGATTGAGTGCGGGGGCACCAGCCAAAATTTTCATCCGTACCTTGAGAGCCCCCGCAGTGACGCAAGATGCTGAGTTGGTCACAGCTGTCTTCCGCGTCGGCTGAAGATCTCGGCATAACACAACAACGTATATTGAACCAATGATGTGAAGGGAAATCGGGTCCCACACCCTTAATACACGACATAATACTTTGGGTTAAACCCGCAAACCTCAATACATGCGTATCGGCCCCAACGTTAACGGTCGTCTCCATTCGACGGTTGTTATTGCGTCGTGCCTCTTCATTTGATCGGACGGATATCGCTTGACGAAGACGTACGAACAATAACGCGCGATGGCCGCCATACTTTGGTTAACCTTCGCGCATCTTCCTCATACGACCACCGTCCGATGGCTTCCCTCCAGATCGATAGTGCTCAACAATATCGCGCGACATCCTTGGTCGAACGTTAACGTGCGATGGCGCGCAGTGATGACGGTTTTGTAAATATGTTCAGGGACGTGTGTCGCTCGTTCTATGGAATCACTCCCAATCTCTTGAATACCGCTTGCCCGTCGAGAGCGGTGCGATGAAAACCGGAAACCCCCTTCACTGTTTATTTCGCTCGTGGTTCCGTCCGTCTTTATTCCGTCATCACTACGTTTCTCCATGAAATCATAACTTTGTTTTAATTGTTCTTCCTCTGCATTATCAGTTCATATAACCATAAAACTGTTATACAGCTCCGATGAAATCCTTATGGAATATTCAACTCGGTTCTTTTACATTCAACAGGGACACCTTTCTTTGTATTGTCTAACACATGTGGAACACACTATTACTTTGAATGATAGAGCTTATGTGTCCTACACACACAGAGCACGTCCGTGGCTCACTCTCCCAACAGGGCTTCACACAGAGTTTCAGGCCATTCCGTATGAGAATTGAACCAATCAATACCCAAATACTCTCGGTATTCTCCACCCATCAGAGTATGACCAGAACTCAATCATACACAGGATTTCCTTTATCCACCATCAGAATGCATACATACATCGAACTTATTCAAGAAAATCTTCACACATGATTTAACTCGTCCTTATTTACATGAAATTCCCCATTAAATACAGAGCTTCATTCAATTCACATTCAGTCGTATATTCTGCTTGTATAGAACTGCTGATGGTTTTCTGAGTTCTTTATACAGTCTGCATCCTTTGTCAGAGAGTTTCCATCAAGGACAATCAATTCAATATACTAGGATACCAAAAATGCCAACAGTCATATGGTTGTCCTCCTCTTTGACATCTCTGACGCCAAAGATGCAAGTTGGAAGGCTACTATCCTTCCAATGCTGCTCCTGCCATAGCACAGAATCTGAGTTGAGAGTGGGTAATGATGATGTTGAGAGAGTGCCTCTCCTCTCCTTGAGTCTACCCAAGACTCTCAGCATTATATCAAGCTCTCCCAAGGTCTCCACTCCTCTGGAATCAATGAATGGTGCCTCAAAATGTGAAGCATCTCTCATCATATGTCGATCTGGTGGTCTCCTTGGTGAAATTTCTCCATGCACTGAGACATCAACATCAAGAGTAGACTGCATATATGAATGGACAAATTTTCCCCTACCTTCACTGTGCAATCCAGTATCCCTCTTTTGTGCATCAACCTTCTGAAATAGATAGGGGTGTGTGCTCCTCATCAAATGATGATGGTCATCCTCCCTACCTCTCCTTCCATCTACAATTTCTCACAATCATGCTTCTCATTGATTGTGCTTTGTCCTCCACTAAAACTGCATTGTCTCATCATAAAGACTACTCCTCCATGACAATGTTGTTGATTTGGTCAAAGTTGACTAAATCAACATGATCCAATCCCTATTCACACCCAAAGGTGCTTAACCCATCTGCTTATTCTTCCTTCTTTTACATTAGGAGTGTTATTATTCCTTCTAAAGGGATTTTATGAGTCTCCCCACCCACATATTCACCTACCTAGTGATAAAACAAACTATAATATTCCATTTAGATGAAGTCTAAATTTTTGGAATATTATAGTCCTCCCCTCCAAAATGTTTCATGTCCTCAAGCAATTGTAAAGGTGGAGAAGAATTCCTCCCTTCCTCTTCTTGTGGCCTCCTCATCAATAGCTTCCACCACAACTCAACATAATATGCAATAAATCTGCCCTCCTATGGTTCCTCCCAAGTATGCCAAACCAAATGGTGTAAATCATGAGAAAGTGGAAGGTGTAAGCGGAAACCTTCTTGTTGTCCAATGGCCTCCTCAAGGTAGGAGTGATGATAAACATAGGGAATCTCATCCCCAATGAGAGTCTCCCATACCCATGCTATCATCCAAATGAAATGAGTCATTCTAGGTAGCTCATCAAAATAATCCTCAACCCCTGGTTCATGCAATGTGTTGGGGCTGTTTGGAGAAATTAAATTCTTCCACCCAAGTTGTTTCTCCCTCCATTTATGATATGTGTGGGGCTACTACTGAACTAGACACCTTTTTGCAGTAGCACCAAATTTCTGAAGATGAAGCCATCAGAGTTGCAGTGCTGCATCTTGGAGGTAAGGCCTATGCATGGTGGATATTTAAGTCCTTTTATTTGAAAAATGCAAATACTTCTTCTTATGCAAGGTTTATTAAGACATTGGTGGAAAGTTTTGATGGAAAACTTTCTGCAACACATGTGGTGAAGTTAAACAAACATAAAAAAAAAAAAACCTTTCATGTGATGGAGGGAACCATAAACTCAACTCCACTTCAGAAAACCATTGAGGAGGATGATATAATGAATCATACCTTGCTAGAAGCAAGACAGGAATATAGAACATATGCACAATTCCAACTACGGTAAAATAAGAATTAAACATGTCGAACTGGAAAAATGCTGGAATACATCAAAACATCATAAACATGGGTAGAAAAAATCTGAGCCATCTCATTATATATCAACATCAAATAAAATTACATAGTGCTCCAAAATGAATGCACTCAAGCCACAAGATGGTTGAAATACATCAAAAAAACCAAGCACCGGAAATGTGTGCTGCTGCTAGAAACTATTATTATTATGAAGAAGAAACATGTGCAGAAGGCTGTTAGAGTGCTCATAATGATCCACAATTTTACCCATGGAGTCTACTAAAAAAACCCAAAAAAACCCAGAAACGGTTTAGCCAGATTTTAAGTTTGGATTTTCAGCCTTTTTTGAGTTGCCCACTGCATTTCTGCTGCCTAAATTACGCACTCCTTGGGAATGAATTCTGATTTGGGGCTGAAGGAATGATCTATTAGCTACAATAACACCCAATAAACTTAACAGGTGAAGGGATGGTCCCCTCACTAGAAAATAAGCTCAAAAATTGGAGATTTCTCTCCTCCACTGCTACACCTCTGCAACACAACCCAACTCTAAACAAAATTGCATTGTACATGAGATTAAAGCTTGGAAAAATTCCTGATTGTGGAAGTATAGTGAAAAATCATCCATGAGCTCCTCAATGGAAGAGGTGGGATTCCCGATCAGGAACACCCTATGCTAAACATCACAACAATCTCAACTAAATAGTTGAAGAATGCAAGTAGTCTAAACATACCATACACAAAATAGTAATCCAAAACATGAATAAAAATGGTTTCTATCCCCTCCATATATAGCATGAGAGCCTCCTCCTTGTGTCTGCATGGTTTCATAATCAATCATCAATGGTACATGTCGATCATGAGTTGTGCATTGATATCCATATATGAGATCCTGGGAAATTATTTGCAATGATACAAGAATCCCTCCTGCTGGAGCAAAAGCCCCTTCTTCCTCTGCATGAGGTGCTAGATAAGCTCTAGACATGACAAATTTGTTGCCCTCATCCTCATCAATATGTATGGGCAACCTCCCAATAATTGGATCCTCCTCTTTTCTTCCTCCAAAGGATGGCGTCTTCTTTTTGTCTTTTATGCTCATATTTTCTTCTTCTTGTCTTCTTGATAACATATTGGTTAAGATTCCACAAGTTGAGCCAAGATTATGTTCTGATACCACTGTAGTATCCCAAAATGGGGATGCAGCAATATTTGAACACAATAATGAAAGAGAAGTGATACATCAACACATAAAATGTAAGAAGATCCAAACAATGAAGATCTCACCCTCCAAACAATCTGCAAACCCTCACTGCAAATGCACACTTTAAAATAACGCAATAAAGGAGAGGGAATACATTGTAGGGGATAGAAAACGTGTTGGAAAATTTCGAAGATATGATATCTGCTCCAAATTCTTCCGTACTGATCTCCCAAAGGAAGGAAAACTTCCTCCTCTGAAAAAACAAGATCCGGAAGTAGTGTTGTCAACCCTTCACTACAACACCCTGCAACACAACATTATACTTCAGCAGAAATAATGTTGTAGCTGAAGGAGGTGGCTTGGCCTTGAGCATGGATGTGGAGAAATGAAGTATAAGGTCCCCCAAGAGGCCTCTCTTAAAAGGAGAAGGAATTCCTAAACATGAATGCCTTGTGCTAAGCAGCACAACAACTCTGTTAAACAACAAGAGAATGCAATAATAATCATAGAGACCATAAAATCAATAATCCATAACATATGTTTATATGGCTACCTTGCCCTCCTTTTATACAAATGGAAGCCCTCTCACCATGGGTCCCACTGATTAAGGTTTCCTCCACCAAGGAATCTTCCTCCCATTATCTCTGCGTTGTCTCAAAAGATGATCTCCACCTCCTATCCCAGCATTGTTGACTTGGTCAATCTAGACCTTGTCCACATGAAAATGTCTCTTTTCACACATGAGGATGTGAAATCCAGCTCCTATGATGATCTCTTTTCACATTATTAGGGATTTTATTCATATTTTTACTATGCATGGGCCTCCTTACCCATTTATTCAACTGCTAGGTGATAAAAACAAAAATCAATATTCCAATTAGTTGCATGCTAAATTTGGAATATTACAAAGAATCAAATGTTAGACTTGTTTATGGGCCCCTTTCATGCATTGAAGCATTTTTTTATGAACTTTCTTAATAGCCTCAACAAGCCCATTATCCTGAGGGTAGTAGGGTGTGGAAATTTCATGAGAAAGTCCCAGCTTGGCATTCAATTCGGTTATCATATGATTTCGAAATATTTTCCCAAGATCTGTGACTATGGATTGTTGAACACCAAACCATGCGATGACGTGATTGAAGAAACGATATGTAGTCATTTCACCAGTGTTTTTAAATGTAGGCATTGCCTCGACCCATTTGGTAAAATAATATATTGCTATAATGATATAGTCATGCCCCCTGCAGGAGTGATGGTTACATGTCATGAAATCAATACCCGTTTCGCAAAAGGAAATTCCATTATAACAAGATGCTATGGAGCTAGCGTAGCACAAGTCTTACAATCATAAATCTGGCATGCGTGACACTTTTGGACGAAGAGGATACAATCGCGAAATATGGTGGGAAAAAAGTAACGAACACATAATATCTTTTGTGTGGTGGCATATCTAGGTAGATGAATGCTAGATGCCCCTAAGTGGCATTCATTAAGGACTTTCTCGGTATCCTCATGTGTGAAGAATATTTGGAAAGTTGTATCAATACCATGGTAATAAAGAGTGTTTTTGACAATGATGTAGTTCTTGGTTTTGTATCGAATATGTTACTTCTCAGAGCGAGAGGTATCAGACCATAAAGTCTGGGTCTGGAGATATATAAGGATATCCCCATACCATGGATGAAATGATGATATCGGAAACAATGACTCATTTGGGATGGAATTGTTTGAAATATTATCATTGATGGCAAAGGAGCACAAAGGAGTAGTACCTGAACTATCCAAAATTCAAAGGCAACGAAGGTAGCTAAGAAGCAAGGTAGACAAGGAGAAAAGGCAACAAAGAAGCAGAGGCAACAAAGAATCAGAGACAACAAAGGCAACAAAGAAGTAGAGGTAGAAAATGAGGGCTCGAGACAGTGTAATGGTTATATGAATAACCTGAAGAACAAGCTTAGGAGAGATTCGTGTTGAAGAACTCCGAAAAAGCTCAGGAGAGATTCACATTGAAGATCTTCGAACAAGCTTAGGAGATTCACGTTGAAGAACTCCGAACAAGCTCAGGAGGAGTAGCATGGAGGAACTGGTGTTACAGAGCGGCAATATTATAAAGAATAGAAATCGAATAAAGACAGAACACTTAGAAGAATTCTTAAGGAGGAACCGACAGCGAGGATCATATCATAGAATCTAGGGTTAAGAATTGATGGGAGAGATCAAAGTAGGCAAAAGAGGTGAATAAGATTCGCGTGAAGGCGAGCGGACTGTCATGATTAGATCGTAGATCTGAAGGTGAGAGATGAACAGACGTGATGATTTCGTATGTCAAACAATATAAGATACGATGAGATGGAGGTAGAACGTGAGGACCATTGGATCGTGTAGCAGAGCAACAACGAATGGTGGATCGCAAAATTGCACATCAGCAACTTTAAGGTTTAACTTCAAGACATCGCAAGGTATGTTGCTTTGGTTGTGATGCGGTATGGATCAAATGATACGATGCGATGAAGGGATTCCATGTGTCATCACTGTTGACGGTGAGGACCATTGGATCCTGTAGCATATCAACGATGGAGGGTGGATCGTAAAATCACACATCGGCAACCTTAAGGTTTAACTTAAAGACATCGAAGGGATGATTTTTTGGTTGTGATGCGGTAAGGATTGAACGACACGATGCGATAAAGGATTCCTTGTGTTAGCACTGTGCAATAACGCACTTCACATGGTTTATGGTTTATCATTATCGGTAGAGTGGGAAACTTGCGGGCAAGTATTTGCGATGAGTTGTGATTGGTTCAAGGTATAGTGGGACCCTCTAGTGCGAATTTCCTCATGTCTACACATGATTTGGGTTTATGTGCATTTTGGTTCAAAGTGTATGTGTTTTTTGATCGCTAATGTATGTAGGTTGTAATTAACTCCGGATTTGTAATCCATTGTATGTATAAAGGGAGTTATGTGGACCATGACCCACGGGTCCGCGGGGTTTGTGTAAAGAAGTCGGCCAAGATGAAAAGTGACATGAAGATGCATATGTGTGATAAATGAAAAGACTGAACACATCAAAGAAAGGCTTGGGTAAGTAAAAGGATATGACCCCATACAGAACAGTGCAACAGCATGGGCCAAGTCGGGAAAAAAGGGTAGTTATGAAAAACAGTTGAAATATAACTGCAAAAACAGAAAAGAAAAAATGACAGCAAGCAGAAGAGGACAAACGCACAACAAAGCTAATAAACTGAAAGGGCTGAGTAAAATAATTGATTGTAACTATAAATATATTATTTATTTTATATTTTTTGTGATGTAAAGGCAAGTCTCTGTAGGAAAATCAAAACTCCAATTTAATATTGAAATGAGTATATAGTGAGGAAATGAATGGGTGGAAGAAAAGAGTCATGCCTGTTCACTTCATATTCCCATATAGAATGCAAATATCCATGAAATGATCTCTATAAATGATGTTATTGTAATGAGCATAGAGAGGTTAGAGAGTGGAAGAATAATATAGAGCAAATAGAGAAGTTGTTAAGATCCAAAGTTGATATAAAGTACATTTGAAGGTAGGAAGGACAACAGTGAAGAAGGAGAAAAACAGAGCTGATATCCAAGTAAATTAGCATATGATTTTATTGTAGTGTGAGGAAGTTGATGCTTCCATATCAAGTTGTATCTAGTTGAGGTAGGAGCCTCCTATGGGTTGTAGCCTCCAGAAAATAGATGGGAGTTGGAGCTTCCTTACAAGTTGTAGATTGCAGAATTTGAGGTAGTGGCCTCCTATAGGTTGGAGCCTACAAAAAATCAGTGGTGAGAGGGAGTTGGAGCTTGTATTTGCATCACAACAATAATAATATGTGATTTTTTCCCTTATGGGTTTCCACTTATATCTGTTGTTTATATGCATGATGATTATGTGTTTATGTTATGTATTTAATCTTCTTAATACCTGTTTCTCACATATTAAGATTGATGTTTCATTATACATTAAGTTGATCATGAAATGAAGGTGTAAATAAATTTAAAAGAAAGTTTGAAAGTCCATGAATGTATTAAATTGATTCACCCCCCCCCCCCCCTCTCAATTTAACCAAGGGTTCAACAATTGGTATCAGAGCCGGGTTCCTTCTGTATCAGTTTAACAACTGGAGGGAGATCCTAGGTCCCCAAAATGGCTAGCCTAGAAGGATGCTCAACAAGTAAAGCCCCATTGTTTACTGGCACAAACTATGCCTTCTAGAAAATAAGAATGAGGACATACATAATGTATATAGGAATAGAAGTTTGGGATGTTGTGGAAGAAGGATATGCTACAAAGGATACTGACACAGAGAAAGAAGCCAAGAAAAAAATCATAATTAATGCAAAATCTATGAATGCACTCTTGAGCGGTCTATGTGAAATAGAATTTATCAAAGTAATGCATAGTGAGACTGCAAAAGATATTTGGGATACTTTAAAAAATATCCATGAGGGAGATAAAAAGGTGAAGATGGCCAAACTACAAGCCTATAGAGCTCAGTTTGAAAACGTAAAAATGAATGAAGATGAAGATGTAGCTAGTTTCTTCTTAAATGTTGCAGAAGTTGTGAATAGCATGAAAGCTCTAGGAGAAACCATTAAGGAATGTGTAATTATACAAAAGATATTGATATCCTTTCCATCTAGGTTTAACCCTAAGGTTTTTTCCATAGAAGAAACAACAAACTAGGAAACACTGACCATGAACCAATTGCTTAGAAACTTGACAGCCTATGAGATGAGACTTCCAAATGGGAAGTCAAATGTGAGGGAGGCGGCCTTTAAGGAAGATAAGTGAAAATCAGAAAAGGAAGATACATGCTCCTGCTCTGATGAAGAAGAGGCAAAATTTGTCAGAAGATTGGATAGAGGCATAGGCAAGTATAAAGGTAAACTTCCATTCAAATGCTTTAACTATGGAAGAGTGGGGCACTATGCATCAAAATGTCTTCATAAGAAAATAGAATATCAGTCAAAAGCGAAAGAGAAAACCAATTTCAACGATATGCCGAAAGGGAACAAATTTAATAGAATATCATTCTATGTTCAACAAGGCAGTAGTGCATATGAGAGCTCAGATGAATCCCCCAACAAAGAAGGAGCATCAGAATTTATTTTGATGGCCAAGGAAGAGCTTGAGGAAGATCTCCTATAATTTGAAGATGAAGGTGAAGTATATCTTGAGGGGGAGATAATTAGTGCCCTGGAGGAAATAACAATACTTAAACTCAAGTGAAAAAAACATAAAGACATTCTCCTGAAATATGTAAAGGAAGAACCAAATTTTGAAAACCTCATTCAGTTGGAAGTAGAAGTTGAAGAAGCTAAGAAGGTGGAATACATTCTGCTAAAGAAAATTAAATATAAAAATCAGGAGCAAGAGAAATTGGAAGAAGAAGTAGTATGCTTGAGAAAGAAATTAGAAAAGGCCCAAAGGGAATTATCTATGAACACTCCATGAATGAAAAGCTCTGAATAGTTGGAAAAAATACTAAATGCTCAAAGATATCCACATATAAAGGTTGGGATAGGCTATGAAGGAGAAACCAGTAAATCCAAGGTAGAAGATAACAAGAATATCATTTTTGTAAAAGTTACAAAGGATAATGAAGCAGCAAAAAGGGATTCCTCAGAATTAGAAATCAGCAAGGCCATGATATTTAATGAAACAAACAGAAACAAGCAACAACCTCTAATGAAAAAGAAATAAATGAAGAAACATTCAAATGCAAAATACACATACTCTCCTAAGGATGAATTGAACAAATTCGGAAAATGTCAAAAGAGGTTCCTTCCTCTTGTGAAAAATCTCACTTGCTTCCCCTGCCACGAACCTGGACATGTTGCAGCATATTGTAAGATAAAGAAAATCTAGTCCAACCAACAAAAGATGCAAAAAAATAAAATATTACCTCAAACAAATCTCTCTGCCAGAGACAAATACTGCTTCCATGGGTATTGTTTTTATTGTAAAGGGTTCGATCATAAAGCCATGGAGTGCAGAATGTATATACAGAGGCTAATGTATGGAAACTCAAGGGGAATTAAGAACAATGGTGGATTCACTCATGTACATAATCCATTCAGAAATACAATCAAATGTTTTTACTGCCATATTGGGCACAAGTCTCACGAATGTCCTCTCAAAGACTTTGGTCCATCTCCTCAATAAATTTACCAAACAAACAGTTGCATGAAATGGAAAAAGAAGCTAAATAAGTGTGATCTAGTTCTAATAGCTCAATATCAGAAATTCCAATGGTATGTCGATAGTGGTTGCTCAAAACATATGACTGGAGGCCTAAGCAAGTTTATAACTTTTGATGAAAAGAAATATGGAAATGTAACATTTGGAAATGATAGAGTAGGGAAAATCAAGGGAAAAGGCTCAGTCAACCTGAATAATGGAAGAGGAGAGGATCAATATGTAATATTTGTGGATGGTCTGAAAGCCAATCTGCTAAGTGTCAGTTAAATGTGTGATAAAAGTTGTGAGGTCCTTTTCAAAGCCCAAGATTATGAAGTAAGGTCTATCACCACAGGAAAGACCCTGATCAAAGGTGTTCAAATAGAGAGTAATTTATATATAGTATAAGAAGAGAATGAAGCATGCCACATCAACAAACTTGATGAATCTTGGTTATGGCATAGAATATTGGGACATCTAAACTTTGGCCACATCATCAAACTGCACAAGAAGAAAGATGTCAGAGATTTTCCTGCAATAAAGAAACCCCCAAATACCATATGTAATCCATGCCAACTAGGCAAACAAACTCGCACATCATTCAAAGCTAAAGACCAACTATCTACAAGTAAGCCTCTTCAGCTTGTACACATGGACCTGTGCGGACCTTCAAGAACTAATTCCCCAGGTGGAGAATCATATTTCATGCTGATAATAGATGATTTTTCTAGATTTACGTGGGTGGAATTTCTCAAATATAAATCCAAAGAATTTGAGAAATTCAAGATATTCAAGGCACTGGCAGAAAATAAAACTAGATGTAAGCTAAAATGCATCAGATGAGACAAAGGAGGTGAATTCACAGACAATGATTTTGTAGATCCATGCAATGAATGTGGGATAAAGCAACAGTTTACAATTGTAGGTACACCTCAACATAATGGAGTGGAAGAGAGGAAAAATAGGTCAATACAACAGATTTCCAGAGCCATGATGCAAGAAAGTAACACTCCCCAAACCTACTGGGTAGAAGAAGTACACACAGTTGTTCATATTCATAACAAAGCTCATCTTAGACCAAATTGTGACAAGACTCCATATGAATTGTAGCATGGGAAACCGACATCAATCAAGCACTTTAGAGTCTTTGAGAACAAATGTTTCATAAATAATAATAATGAGAAATTGGGGAAGTATTATGCAAGAGCTGATGAAGGAATATTTTTGGGATATGCATCCAAGAGTAAGGGAAACAGGTGCTACAACAAAATACTGCATAAAATTGTGGAAATCATTGATGTGAGATTCAATGAAGATCTACCAAACAGAACCAGAAGCACAAACTGCGCCAATCCTCTAGATGATCATGAAGATGAGAATCAAGAAAATGAAGAACAAAGTAAGACAACAGAAGATACTGAATTAAACTAAAAATTACCCTCGAGACACACTCGGAAGAACCATCCAGAAGATCAAATCATTGGAGACAAGAGTGCATGAGTCTAAACTAGAAGACAACTAGCTGAACAAACGAGGAAGTGTACCTAGCCATGATGTCACAGATAGAACCAAAGAATTTTGATGAAAGCAGCAAGGAAAAATATTGGGTAAATGCTATGAATGAAGAACTAGAACAAATTGAGAAGAACAAGACCTATGAGTTAATTCCAAGACCCACTGGAAAAAATGTCATTGGAACAAAGTGGATATTCAAGAATAAGATGAATGAAAAAGGTCAGGTAATCAGAAATAAAGCCAAAATTGTATGCAAGGGATACTCTCAAATCGAAGGACTTGATTATGATGAAAATTTTACCCCTGTAGCAAGAATGGAAGCAATCAGAATGTTTTTGGCTTTTTCATGCTATCATGATTTCAAGGTATATCAAATGGATGTGAAGTATGCCTTCTTAAATGGAGATCTAGAGCAAGAATTCTACATGGAACAACCTAAAGGATTTTCCTTAACAGATAAACAAGACTATGTGTGCATATAAAGCCTTATATGGTCTCAAACAAGCTCCATGTGCATGGTATTCTAGGCTGGACAAATACTTACAAAAACAAGTTTTCAAGAAAGGAGGAGAAGACAACAATCTGTACATAAAGGCTAATGAAAATGAACTCTTAATTGTAGTAGTATATGTAGATGACATCATGTTTGGTAGCAACAAATATGAGTTAGGAAAATGATTTTCAAAAGATATGAAGTTAGAATTTGAGATGTCTATGATTGGAGAGCTTACCTTCCACTTAGGACTTCAAATTCTACAAAATAACACAGGAATATTCATTTCACAAGAAAAATACTTAAGGGACATGTTGAAAAGGTTCCAAATGGAAGACTGTAAACCTGTGTCAACTCCCAATATCATTGGATGAAAGATATGTGCTAATGATGGATCAGTAGATGTAGATCAAAGACTTTACATATATTTGATAGGAAGTCTACTATACCTAACTACCTCTAGACCAGATATTATGTTGGAAGTAGAACTTGTGGAAAGATATCAAGCAACACCAAAACAAAATCACTTGCTAGCAATCAAGAGGATATTTAGATATCTGCAAGGAACTGCACATTATGGCCTATGGTATCTGAAAGGCAAAGACTACACATTGACATCATATATAGATGCAGATTGGGCCAGCTATGTGGATGACAGGAAAAGCACAATTGGAGGTGCATTCTTGTCAGTATCAGACAAGAATGCATCATTCCAGGGGGTGAGCGGCCCATAAAAGTTGTCACAGAAGAGCTACAACTATGGATTAGTGGTACAGGTCCTCAAGATCGGAGTGTTATGAAAGATGTACATCAAAAGTCAAAAACATATCACTTCTATCAAGCAGTAAGGGACATAAGTACAGAACATTCTATCGTGAAAAGCCTTCCATGCAATCTCAATAATTTTCAAAGTGTTCTCCCAATAACTCTGGTACACCAGTCTGGAGCAGCAAGGTATAAAGTCAGAAAAAGAAGGCTTAAACATAACTCAGAGATAAATAGTGAAAAGATAGAAACTGCACTAGGAAATGTACAACCCTTTTCCATTGATGTCAAAGGGGGAGGAAAGGCAAGCAGAAGAATAAATTATCTTCTGAAAAGCAAGTAGAGGAAGAAAGACACCTCTTAGAATGAAAGGGGGAGGAGGTCTTGGAGGAAGTATTAGTGTGTTGGAGGAAGTGTTGACATCAATGCCAAAGGGGGAGATTGTTGGAAATATTGTCATTGATGGCGAAGGAGCACAAAGGAGTAGTACCTGAACTATCAAAAAGGCAAAGGCAGCAAAAGCAGCTAAGAAGCAAGGAAGACAAGGAGCAAAGACAACAAAGAAGTAGAGGCAATAGAGCCAACGAAGGCAACAAATAAAGGCTCGAGATGGTGTAATGGTTATATGAATAACCAAAAGAACAATCTCAAGAGAGATTCACGTTGAAGAACTCCAAACAAGCTTAGGAGGAGTAGTGTGGAGGAACCAATGTTACAGAGTGGTGACAGTATAAAGAACAGAAATCAAATAAAGAAAGAACACTTAAAATAATTCCTAAGGAGGAATTGACGGTGAGGATCGAAACGCGGAATCAAAGGTTAAGAATTGACGATAGAGATCAAAGCAGGAAAAAGAGGTCAAGAAGAGCCGCATGAAGGCGAGTGAAAGGTCGTGATTAGATTATAGATCCGATTGTGAGAGATGAAAGGACGCGATGAATTCGCAAGTCAAACAATATAAGATAAGATGAGATGGAGGGAGAACGTGAGGACCATTGGATCGTGTAGCAGATCAATAGCGAACAATGGATTGCAAAATCGCACATCGACAACTTTAAGGTTTAACTTCAAGACATCACAAGGTATTTTGTTTTGTTTGCAATGTGGTAAGGATCGAACAACGTGATGCAAGGAAGGGAGTCCATGTGTCAACACTACAGACGATGAGGACCATTGGATCATGTTGCAGATCAACGACGAACAGTGGATCTCAAAATCGCACATCGACAACTTTCAGGTTTAACTTTAAGACATCGCAAGGTATGTTGTTTTGGTTGCGATGTGGTAAGGATTGAACGATGTGAAGCAATTAAGGGAGTCCACGTGCCAGCACTGCGCAATAATTCACTTCGCATGGTCTATGGCTTATCGTTATTGGTAGAGTGGGAAAATTTCCGACAAGTATTTGCGATGAGTTGTGATTGGTTTAAGGTATAGTGGGACCCTCTAGTAGGAAGTTCCACATGTCTGCATGTGATTTCAGTTTATGTGCAATCTGGTTTAAAGTGTATGTGATGTTTGATCGCTAATGTATGTAGGTTGTAATTAAATCTAGATTTGTAATCTATTGTGTGTATAAAGGGAGTTATGTGGACCATGACCCACAGGTCTATGGGGTTTGTATAAAGAAGATGACCAAGATTAAAAGTGACATGAAGATGGAGCTCTGTGTTAAACGAAAAAACTGAACACAACAAGGAAAGGCTTAGGTAAGTAAAATGATCCAACCCCATGTAGAACAGTGCAACAATATGGGTCGAGTTGGGAAAAAAGGGCAGTTATGAAGCACAGTTGAAATATAACCACAGAAATAGAAAAGACAAAAGGACAGCAATCAGAAGTGGAAAAATTCACAACAAAGATAATAAACTAAAAGGGATGAGTAAAATAATTGATTGTAACTGTAAATTTATTATTTATTTTATATTGTGTGTGATGCAAAGGCAAGTCTCCGTAGGCAAATAAAAACTCCAATTTAATACTGAAATGAGTATATAGTGAGGAAATGAATGGGTGGAAGGCAAGAGTCATGCATGTTCACTTCTTATTCCCATATAGAATGTAAACAAACATCAAGTGATCTCTATAAATGAAGTTATTGTAATGAGCATAGAGAGGTTTGAGAGTGGAATAATAAGACAAAGCACATAGAGAAGCTGTGGAGATCCAGTGCTAATATAAAGTAGATTTAAAGGCTGGAAGGACAGTAGTGAAGAAGCAGAAAAATAGAGTTGATAACCAGGTAAATCAGCATATGATTTTATTGTAGTGTGAGGAAGTTGTTGCTTCCATATAAAGTTGTAGCTTGATATATGTCTAGTTGTCGCTGGTTGAGGTAGGAGCCTCTTGTGGGTTGTAGCCTACAGAAAATAGATGGGAGTTGGAGCTTCCTTGCAAGTTGTAGCTTGCAGAATTTGAGGTAGTGACCTCCTGTAGGTTGGAGCCTACAGAAAATAAGTGGTGAGAGGGAGTTAGAGCTTGCCTTTGCATCACAACAATAATAATATGTGGTTTTATCCCTTATGGGTTTCCACTTATATCTGTTGTCTATATGCATGATGATTGTGTGTTAATGTTCTATATTTAATCTAATTAACACTTGCTGCTCACATATTAAGATTTTTGTTTCATTATACATTAATTTGATCATGAAATGAAGGTGTAAATAAGTTTAAAATAAATTTTAAAAGTCCATGAATGTATTAAATTGATTCACCCCCGCTCTTAGTTTAACCAAGGGTTCAACAAGAATCTGCAGATGTTGACTCAAAATTAGGAGATGCAAGGTTGCATATTAGCTCGGCGAAAACTAAGGATTTCTTTCACTTAGATTTGATGAATTCGAAATCAAACTCTTGCAAGATAACGATCCATTTAGAGTACTTTCCCCCCAGTAATTGACGTGACAATATGTATTTTATAGGGTTGCAATCATAAATGAACTTAGTTTTCCGAAGAAACATATAATGATGAAACCTTTGGATGGCTTGAACAACTACAAAAGCTATTTTTTGCACGTGAGTGTACTTGATTTCGGTATCGTTGAGATTTCGGATCAAGTAATAGATGGGATGTTTGGCCCCTATATCATATCTTGGACAAATACCATTGTTATAGCAATAACAGAAGCAACAAGATACAATAAATATTCATGCTGATAATCAAGGTGATATAAGAGAGATGACTGGACCAACACATATTTTAGGGCATAAAACACTTTCTGAGCAATGTTATCCCAATCGAAGGCAATCCATTTCTTAAGCAGGCGAGTGAATCCTTTGGTAAACCCAACATAATTAGGGACATATCTCCGCAAAAAATTATCTTTCCCAGTTGTCACGTTGAAGATGAACAATTGAAGTAGGTGTAGAAAAATCGATGATTTCTTGGACTTTCAAAGGATGAATACAAATTCTGTGAAGTGAAATGATGAAACCAAGAATTCATCTGGTACTAATGCAAAAAATATATTTTTATAGATTAAGTCAAATATTGTAATGTCTACACCGCAGGAAAATGGACATAAGATGCATAAGGTGATTAGCATGATGTTTAGAATGAGTAGGGAAAATTTCCAAATAAGGTTGGAAGATATGCTTAATATCATGGAAATTATAATCGATAGCTCATTGAAACGTATCCCCAATGTTGTTTAAATCAAAAGGAGTTTTACGGTAAGAGAAAGTACCATAGGGACAAAAAAACACATTTTTAGGTTGATCTTCTGGGAGAATGTTGATTTGATTGTAGCTGAAGGCTCCATCCATGAACGAATATATTTCACAATCGGCACAACTGTCAACAATCGG
Organism: Pinus albicaulis; assembly: GCA_034641835.2. Classification (NCBI taxonomy): domain Eukaryota; kingdom Viridiplantae; phylum Streptophyta; class Pinopsida; order Pinales; family Pinaceae; genus Pinus; species Pinus albicaulis. The sequence continues at coordinate 79,414 of JAXQQM020077689.1, forward strand.
ATCTATAAATAGGGTTGGATCATTTTCCTTTAGACAATTACAGTTTACATCCTGATAATCGACACATACTTGGATTTTCCCTTGTTTCTTCATGACAGGGATGAAATTTGACACCAAATCAATTAAAGGGATGAGATAGATGAAAGCAACACAGATAATTTTTTCAACCTCAATTTTGATTGCAACAGCCTTTTTGGGATGGAGCGGACGAAGGCGCTACCAGACTGGTTTAGCATCAGGATATGTTTTAATATTGTGCACTACTATATTTGGGTCAATAACTGGAATTTGTTCATAGGTCCAGGAAAAGACATCTCGAAATTTCTGAAATAGGGCTTTATAGGTCTTAATATAATTAGGAGAACAAGATGCATCAATGTGTATATTTTTTAGAATACTTGATTAAATAAAGATGTAAAGAGGTATCATCTATGTATATTCGAGAGGTTCTTTTCAAAATCGAATTCATGAATGGAAACATAAATCATAAAATATTCGAAAATATTGGGCAGGTACACATCACCAAGATTATGTTCTATGGAATATGGCAAGGAGGAATGATGGTGATGATCATCCCATGACACATCGTCTAGAATCATGATCTCCATGACACTTTCATTGGTAGGGAATATGTGAGAAAATAGATCAGAATACGTGTCGTAATCTAGTGATCGATCAACCCAATTAATCGAAGAAAAGGCCTCATAACAAGCAACACAAGTTTAATAGATGGTCTCATAATGAACCTCAATGGGGCTAAGTGGTATTCAGACACCAAAACTGTTGATGCCATTTTCGTCTGGTACTATCCATGGATCTACTAAGATAGTAGAAGACAATATCATGGTGATATAAGTAATCGAAGGTGATTTTTTGGGAAACAAAGGAGGAGGGAGGGAAAAAGGTTCCCATAAGTGAGGAATCCTTGAGTAGGCTAATCCGAACATGTTGATAAGATTGTAGAGTTTCCCCTATAAGAGGGACACTTCTTGTAACATGAGAATCAGATGTGAAGAAAGTGAATTGGTCAATGGCCATAGTTTTTCCCTTAGGAGGGAAGAAAATCACACATAAATAAGTCGAAATAACAATAGCCATAGCGTAAACCCACATGCGACCCAATAGAAGGTTATAATCAAGAGGTTTGTCAATGACTTCAACTTCTATGGATATATTTTTACCCCCTAATTCCACTTGTAAGGAATTCAAAATGCCACATGGTTTATATGTTCATCCATTAAAAAAAATTAATGTAGTGGGTGACCGACTCAGTTGAGGAGGACCAATCACCTTCTAGCTATACAAAGACATGATACAGGTGGAGGCTCCTTTGTCCAAAATAGTGGAATGAACATTTTTATGGTGGACAAAAACATAGATCATAAAGGCTAATTGAGCTGGGAGTTGATGGGAATAGTTCTCATGATTAAAAACAACTAGGTTGGAATCTGAAGGATCAAAACATCTAATAGTAGAAGAAAATCCTTTTTTGGGAAGGATGGTTACACCTCGAGAATTGACATAGCTGATGGATACTGAGCCAAGTATTAAGCTACGTTATAATTTTGGGCATCTCTCGCATGAGGGTTAAAAGCAGACTTATGAATAATTCCCTTCAGAGGCTTAATATTTAATTCTATAGGAGTTGAAGGTGGATTGGGATCCGATGAGGATGGTTTCAAACTGGTAGGTTGATCAATATCCTAACCGTTCAAATGATTCTCATTACCATAGTATTTGTTCTAGGTAGGCACCATAATATCATATTTAGGCTTAGTGGATGAAAGCATTAAAACCGTGTTAGAGGAAGTAGGGTCTCGGGAAACGATATGAGTCTCCTGATTAGGAAACGGGTCGGTCATCAAAATAGGGGAAGTGGAAGATTTCAATAACTCGTTCACTCTCACATGGTTAGGACAGTCACGAGTAAAGTTATCCTCATTTCAGATCAAACATGGATAACAAGGCTTTCGCTTCTCATCAGAGGTCTGACTTGTTTTTTTATCCTGTGGTGAAGAATATATCTTATTTTTACCTTTACACTCCTTCTTAATTCCTGGTTACTATTGATATTTTCCTTTATTAGAATGAACAAAATTGATCATGGAAGTATAATTTGTAGTAGGATTCGATGGAGGGTTTTGGGCAAACGCGGTGAGAGAAATACCATATGGTTTAATAATCGAATGCGAATTGGTAGAACCTATCACACCATCAACAACATGAGATTGTTTACCAAGGAGTTGAGGAACAATGTTCAAAGGTATCAGCGTGTTTGGTATTTGGTCATAAAGTGTGCCTGATTGGGTATAAAAAAGATCCAAATATTGTGCATGAGCAATCACTTGATCTTTGGTCATGACTCCACCTTTACCTACATATTCTATTATAGGAGATAGTAGAGAATTTGTAAACAATCATGAAACAAAGGAACTACGATATAATATATGAGTGGACTCTGATTGTTTGAAGCTGGTCAAAATTTTCATTCCAGTTTCATATCTGACGGGAAACTAGAAATGTGTAAGGAAGGTGGTATCTAAGAAACTACAATCATGAAATGAAGCTCTAGATAATTCAATATACCATTTAGTTTTGATACATGTAAGTGTCTGTTGGAAAAGAGAGAATCGAATTAAATCATCATTAAGGGAGTTCAAAGTGTTATTTTTGGTAGCATTGAATGTGTTCTAGCCACAAAATTTTGTGGAGAGGCTAGAATATAAGATATCTCCAAAACCAAGAAATAGTTTCTAAAAATTCCACCTAGAAGTGTCTCAATTAGATTATTAACCATTTTTTAAAAATTTCCCAAGTCTAAACTTAGGGAATATGGTTAATTAATCAACATTAATTGAGATAAGATGAGAATCATATAGAAACTGACACATATCATTAGGGAATTGATCTGGGCCATTGATTATGCTTTAATATTGGTCGTTGGTGCTCCAATAGAAGATTATAAGAAGAAGTTGATGGGTAGATGGAGATCAAACCAATGCAGTTACTCAGTTGCCCAAGCAGTTTGATTTTCTTAGTGGCTATGATTCAACGGGGAGGATACAGCCAGAGGGTGAGTAGTAGGTGAGAGAGGATGGTAACAATATTACAGGAGGAAGGTTTCTAGCTCCTTGAAGAGGGAGTAAGAGGAAGGTTTAATTCCATATAAGTTTTGTGCAGTAACTGTGCAGAGAGTGATGAAAAAGCTCCTGTGTGAGGATAACGAGTCCATCTTGGGGGTAGAAATTTGCAGTGGAATGTGAGAAAATTCTCACAAAAATTATTCCAGTATTTTCCTGAGATCATATTTCTAGTAAGGCATCAAAATTATTGTACTTGGAATTTCTACTAAATAATAATAATAAAACCCTCATCTGTTGCACCGGTTTTCCTGCATTGGGTTTTTATGTGGAAATTTGTCTAAAAATAACTATGTTAAAATTCTTGTGTATGTGTTATAATTTCTAAGTTTCCAGTATTTTACTTTCTGCCATATTTTTTATTGTGAAAATTGTAGTTGTGATTTTATTCATTGTTTTTCATGGCAAATAAACTCCATAATTAATTTATAGTTACAAGAATAATTTCTAGCTGCCACAATAGATGAAATTTTCACATGGTATCAGAACTTAAATGATAAACTAAGAAGTGTAGGAGAATAGGAAATAATTTTGTTGATCAGTACGACCCAAAGGCCGAAATTCTTAAGGAAGTGTAGTTCATTGACAGGCAGAGCGAGTTGTTGAGGGAAGTAGTTCGATTTTTCAGTTGTTGGTTAGAAAAAAATTTGAAACTGCACGGATTAGTAATTCCAACAGTGAGAGGGAGAAGTTGCAACTCATTTTTTCTCTAAAAAAATTCCTTGGTTGGACGCAGATAATTTTTAAGAATTAGTTTCCTGAGAAAAGAGGAATAACATATTAAATTCTCTAGAATGACTATGGACAAAATTAACATTAAGGAATCTTTAGATTTGTCTTCCAGGTTGGAGGACGATTTTTATTGCTTGTCAAGATCAGTTTCACCACGTGTCTGGTATATAGATAGTGGAGCATAAAATAATATGACATGGGTTAGATAATATTTCTTTTGCTACAAGGAGGAGCATATGGACTTCCAAATTACTATGGTCAAAAAAACGAAATCTACTCCAATAGGGAGAGGTACCATAGATTTTCAGAGGGAGTCGGGATCTAGCACCAACACTACAAATGTATTGCATGTGCCAATATTGGTCATGAACGTAATTTTAGTATCACAGTTGCAAGATAAGGGATATGATGTTCACTTCGTATGGAGGAAAGTGTATGTCAAACACTCAAGCTAGAAGAAGGTAAGAAAAATTGGAGCTCGAAGCAACAGATTGTATAGGTTGCAACTCGACTCTCCAGTGGAACTAATAGGTAGTGACAATAGCATTGTAAAGGATATGAATGATTTATGACATAGGAGAATGTTACATATACACCATGGAGCACTCAATATGTTCAGATAAATTGTAAAAGGGGCTCCAGAACTTAGTATGTAACATGATGATGTTTGAAAAGTATGTGTAATTGGGAAGTAAGCTAAGGAAAAATTCCCAAGAAGCAATAATATAGAAGATAGCATGTTAGGACTTATGAACTTAGATATTTGTGATCTGATGTACACTAGATATCTTAGTGGTTCTAAATACTTCTTCACCTTTATTTATGATAATTCTAGAAAAACCTGGATCTACTTCTTGAAGACCAAGGATGAGGTCTTTGATAGTTTATCACACAAACTCCTTTGGTCTAGCAGAAGGGGTAGCCAGTGGGATTGGCACGAGGATATTCACAGCGATCAAGTACAGTGACTAGTGCCAATATTTCCCCATGGGTAGGACATCCAGGGAGTTGTTAGCAGACAAGGAAGAAGGGATACGAGGATGATTTGGTTGAACCTCCCACCACCAGTGGTAGAGCGAGAAGATAAGTTCATCAAACATTGAGATATGTAGAGTAGTTTATTGGAATTCTTAGGATGGATAAAAGTAAACACACACAACCTGACATGAATAAATATTTGGTAGATCAGGTTGTAGAACCTTCCAACTTTCAAGAAGATGCACAATATCAGCCATGGATAGATGCCATGGTAGACAAGGATAACTCTATCATGAAAAATGATGTTTGGGAGGTAGTGCCCAACCCGAAAGATAGATTAGTTGTAGGTTATAGATGGATCTACAAGATAAAGTATGTTGAAGATGGTAGTGTGGTGAAGTAGAAGGGTAGGTTCATAGAAAAGGGTTATGCACAAAAATAAGGAATAAATTAAGAGGATACTTTCTCCGCAGTTTCTCGTTACACTTCTATCGGGTTATTTATATTCCTAACAAATCAGATGGGATGAAAGACTCAACAAATGGACGACAAGAAAACATTCTTGAACGGGGTGATATAAGATGAAGTGCACATAGAATAGTCAAATGGATTTGATACTCATGAGAGGCGCACTGATGTGCGCAGACATAAGAAATATCTATATGGGTTGAAGCGAGCTCCTAGGGCATGGTATGGTCGATTAATAGTTACTTGCAACAGATGGGATTTGTCAAGAGTGATGAAAATCCAAACCTCTACTATTTTATGACATAGGGCCGACTCACTCATTTGAGTTCGTAATTGGATGATATAATTTTGATAGGATCATTATGGATCATAGAATATTGCAAGAGGATCCCGATAGTAGAGTTTTACAAGAAGGATCTAGGGTTGATGCACTAATTTCTCGAATTGGAAAAGTTATAGAAGAATGGGGAGATATTCCTTGGACAAGGAAAATATACTATAAATATTATAAAACATTGTTCAAAGCTTCGAATCCCAATGGGGATCCATCATTCTCGTCCCGATGATGGATCCTCGTTGGGATTCAAACGTCGAATAATGTTTTATGATACTTGTGGATAATCTAGATTTTGCAAATAACAATAACCACGAAGTTTAAAAACCATAATGCTACGGATATTCGAAGAAGTTTAGAATGCAGGGATTATAGACCCATGAATACACCCATGATAAAAAATTGGAAGAATATATATGCATTAGATGACAAGGATGTTGATCCAAACTTGTATAGATAACTCATTGGGTCCCTCATGTATCTCGGTCAACACTACACCAGAAATTTTCTTCACAAATCAATACCTTAAGTCAGCTCATGGTAGAGATGAAGAGGGTACATTGGGCAGCAACAAGGCATATTCTCGGGCATGTGTGTGGCGCAATCGATTATGGGATGAGATACACTCGAAGGGATGATGTCATACTATGTGGATCTATCGATGTAAATTGGGCGAGAAGTTCAATGGACGAGAAAAAGTACCTTTGAGTAATGCTTTAGTGTTGGATCGGTGATGGATTCTTCGTGTAGAAGGAAGAAGAAGTCGATGAGCCTAAGCTTTGCATAATCAAAGTATATTTCATCTAGCACAACTACGTGTGAAGTTATCCGGCTTAGGAAGTTTCTAGGAAGCTTGTTCAAGCAAAGGATGGAAGTGACCATTATCCGCAATGATAACCGTAGTTGCATAAAGCTCTCTAAGAATCAATATTTCATGACATGTTAAAGCACATAGATATTCGATTCCATTGCATCATAGATTTTGTACATCATGGAGCATTCCCTGCCCACAATATGTTCCCATAGGAGAGCAAGTTCGTTTGACATACTCATGAAAGCTATAGGGAGAGCTAAGTTTGTCTATTTTAGGGAACAAATCGAGTATGGTGGAGAATCCATTTTAGTAGCAGGGGATAGGTTACTTTGGTTAATTCTCGGTTGTAGATGTTTTAGTTGCAACAAAAAAAATATGAGAGGGATTTATAGTGCAGATGCACTATTGGCAACGACTTAGCGAGGGGTTAAAAAAAACACGGATGCAACTCATATTAGAGTTGCATAGTGGTTGGTGGGAAGTATGAACATACATCAACAACATGACAGGGAGATGGTGTAGATACAAGGTGTTTGTGGAAGCAAGTGCAACAATAGAACGCATTCCTCGCTAAGAGGGAGTTTTAGTTTTCTACATTATCAAATGTGTTTTAGCCACGAAATTTTATGGAGAATCTAGAATACAAGAGATCTCCAAAACCCAAAAATGGTTTCGGAAATTCCACCTAGAAGTATCTCAATTATATTATTAACCATTTTTTAAAATATTACCTAAGTCTAAACTTAGTGAATATGGTTAATTAATTATTATTAATTGAGATAAGGTGATAATCATCTAGAAACTCACACGAATTGACAAGGAATTAATCTAGGCCATTGATTATGTTTTAATATTGGTGGTTGGTGCTCCAACAGTAATATTATAAGAAGAATTCGATGGGTAGATGGAGATCACACCTGTGCGATTACTCGGTAGCTCATGAAGTTCAATTTTCTCAGTGGCTATGATTCAACATATAGGATAGAGCTAGAGAGTGAGAAGCGAAAGTTAGAGAAGAGGGCAACAATATTCTAGGAGAAAGTTTTCCATCTCTTGGCGAGAGGTTGTAAGAAGAAGGTTTAATTCCGCATAATCTTTGCTCAATTAATGCGCAGAGAGTGACATAGAAGCTCTAGTGTGAGGATAGGGAGTCCATCTCGAGGGGCAGAAATTTGCGAAGTGGAGTGTGAGAAAATTCTCACAAAATTTACGCCATTATTTTCCCTTGATCATATTTCCAAAAAGGAATCGAAATTATTGTACCTAGAATTGTCTGTTGAAAAATAATATCAAAACCCTAATCTGTTGCACCAATTTTTTCTCGCATTGGTTTTTTTCCGAGGAAATTTGTCCAAAAATAACGAGTGTTAAAATTCTTGTGTGTGTGGTAGAATTTCTCATTTCTATTATTTTCTTTTCCTTAGTACTTTTTTATTACGAAAATTTCAATTGTGAATTTTTTTCATTGTTTTTTCAGTAGCAAATAAAGTGCATTATTAATTTATAGTTAGAAGAATAATTTCCATTTGCCACAATAGATGAAATTTTTAGATGAATAAAACCACATATGATATGTCATTACATGTGTAGATGAGTCTTCTCTAGGATTCCCATTGAATTTGGGAATGTTAGAGGGAAATTTAATATGAATTATCGACCACTCGGGGAGAATGAGAAATGGGGTCATTGGTGAGACGAGTTAGATCCGGAAGTTCCGGGAGTAGCCACAAATGGAAATATCCTATTTATATCTAGAGGAGCATAACTTGGATAGGGTGGGATAGCATGAGAAACAAGTACTTGCATTGCATAATAAGGGGTCTTTTGATAAAGAGGAGCCCGGGTACTAGAATAAAAGGGGAGTCTCATAACCGGTATATGTGTATCCTTGTTTTCCATATCTAGGATGTCCTTGTAAATGATGAAATAGATGGGTTTCGATTTGATTACCTAAATAAGTCATTTTAGGAATACCTCGAAAAGGTTGAAACTATTTCCTAGTGGGATTATTCACCATACCCACATAACGTGAGTTCATTGGGGGGTTGTGCCATACCATATGCAGTTTGTGCTACGAGAATTTGAGGGATACCTTATCCAAGATATTGAGACTATAAGTTACCTTGAAAAAATATGAGTAAGCGGGATATGGGAAGTACAAAACACTATTGGGATAGATTGAGAATATTGTGTAGGTTGGATTACATTAATTTGGGCTTGTTAAGGCATAGGTTGATGAATTGGAATTTGGGGGTGCGAGATGGTATAGCTTGAGAATGTATAGGTGTACCCACAATTGGAGCAGATGGGATGGGAAAGGAAGATTTCCAAAAATTAGTAATAAAAATAGGATAAGGTCGATTGGATACGGGATAAGCACTAACTTGAGATGTACCAACGACATGTCCCCCCTTGCCAAAGGAGGAGGGGATGATGGAGGAAATCGCCCACCGGATGGAGGGTACCCAACATAAGTAGAATTGGGTTGTTGAGGGTGTCCACTAATGTAAGGAAGAACCTACTTTCCAACTATAGGTGTATGTGGAGGAGAAGGAGCATATTGTATGGTGCTTATTAGAGAAGTGCCGAGATGTGATTCTAGAAACATATGTAATGGGAGAAGTCCAAGGACTAGATGTCGCACTAGAGACGATATTAGATAATGATCTGGTAACTTGGAGGGATGGATGGGCCACCATAGAGATGAGTCTCTGGTTATGTCACTAACATGGATGTGGAAGAAACATTGGATGTCTCAGCCATGGTCGAAACATGATGAGAAACCATAACAGATTAAGTCATGACTAATAATATCAAATATGATTTCCATGAGAAACTCACGGATAAACCGAAAGGAAGAGAATTGGTTAAAGGATCTTCGGATGGAGTTTGAAGACAAGGGAAAGTAAGATATTTATAAAGGTGTCATTTTCTCAAATTAACAAGAGAGGAGGGACTAGGTTCTTCAAGTAGGATCTCTTCAACACTCACAAAACCATATGGAAGAGGTTTACAGTGTAATATTCCCAATTGGGAAAAGAAATAATATAGTGCAAAATGTTGGAATAATGAGTGTTAAACATCATATAAAGAAAGATGCCAATATGGAGACCTTATAATCATTATAACAGTGAGAAAAATATGCATAATAAATGGGCCATAAGATGTACAATAATATATAACAAGCCTCCAATGGACAAAATCCTCAAAAGAGGTGTTGCTACTATATATCAAAATGCCGAAGACCTGCTACAACGCCGTTTAAAAGGCACTCGCTATAACAAATGAAGATACAAAATAACATGGGCTGATATATGCCTCAAAAGATAGATACAATACAGATCTAGGCACTATACAACCTCAAATGAAGAACCCCTAAAGGGTTTTCGACAAAACACCATGTACAAGATCCGAATCAAAGCCCTAGGGTCTGAAGATTCACCGCAACATATAGATCTGGAAGGTGTGGCTGATATGATATAAGAAAGAGTGCATCCTCCTCCAATAGATCTCCTAGATGAAAGGAATATCCCCTTCACTAGCAAACTTCCTCTCCAAATGGTGTACTCGAAACCACCCAAAGCAACTCCTCCCGAAAAAATAACGCAAATCTAGAAAGAAACTACGCTCGTAGGGGAAAATAAATATGTGGCATGATGCCAAGATCTGAAAATATGCACAAGGGCCTTCCTTACTGTCCTCCCAGTGGAAAGGAACCCTTCTCCACTGAAAATAAGTACTGAAGTGACCCAAAGATGGTCTCCACCGCTCGCAACATGCAAAACAACTAAAACCCTCAACAGGGATCTCGCACCGTAGATGTAAGATGAAGCTTTGGTCAAATGCCCGATAGTGGAAGTGAAGTATAAGACTCCTCCAAGAGCTTCTCAATGGAAGAGGTGAGGTTCCCAATTAGGAACACTTAGTGCTAAACAACAATTGCAATCTTAGCTAAACAACCAAAGAAATCTATATGTCTAAACAGACCATATATTCAAAAAATATAATAAACTAATACATAATCAATATGGTTTCCATCCTCTTCCTTTTATAAGATATGAGCTTCCAAACCCTAAGCCCCATTCATTTATGACCCTACTTCCATGTAAGGTGTCTCCATCTAAAACCTGTCTGTCCCTCATTGATTTCCACTCCTCCATGACAACGTTGTTGATTTGGTCAAAGTTGACCTAGTCAAGATGTTCTAGCCCGTTTTCACACCTAAGGGTGCTCAATTAAGTCAGTCGGGATGTTTTCCTTTTACATTGGCATTGATTTTTTTCATTATTAAGGAGACTTATGGACCTCCATTGTCCTTTTATTCATAAAAAAAGCAACAAAACAAAAAATGAATATTCCAACTAACTCATGGCTAATTGGGATTATTACGATCCTCCCTTCCCAAATGTTGCTTGTCCTCAAGCAACTCACAAGGTGAGTGCTTGCAACTCTTATCCTCCACCATTGGTGATACCATAATGTGATAATATTCCCTCATAAGATAAGTGTCTCCCAATCCATCCCTCCATGAAATGCTCCTAAAAAAATTCTCATGAGATGCAAATGATCCATCCCACAAGGAAGCAATAGATCCAATGAAACGGACATGGTTTTCCCAATGTTCTCCCCTGAAACATGTATCATAATGAACATGGATAATATCTCTCCCATAGGGCACATAAAATCATCCCATCCACCCTCCGATCATTCCCATAAAAATAATAAGTACATCATCAATGTATGGGATCACAACTAAGTACATATAAATAGAAATATGCAAAAATGGAGGTGGCTCATAATCCCACATGTTGAACCAACATAGTAAATCTCCCTGATTGCATCGGATAATGATATAGTAAGTGGTTTCCCCACCACTTACTTGCTGCCCAAGTCTTCTCACAATGGCTGAAAATGTGAGATATGTTTGGTTCCTTTGGAGTGCACCCACAATGATACAACATCTCCCTATATCCTCCAAGGGAGTGGCCATGTTCAGAAATGTTTATGGCCCAAAGTTGGCCATGAATTTTATATGGAAGAATGCTCCTCCTTGGAGCTATGGCCTACACATACATGGTAAAGGAATGCATGTAATCATCAAATGAAACATCATGTACATAAGCATGTTCCTTACCAAAATTTCTTCTCATACAAATGGAGATAGATCCCCTCTCATTCCAAAAAAAATAAAGAGGTGGTTGTGATAGCTCCTTCATTGAGTTATGTCTCTCTTCCAACTCCACATGTTTCATGCATCGTTGAAAATGTTGATATAGTTCCTCTTCAAATCCTTCCCAAGTGTAGCTCTCCATGATAGAGTTGTAGGCTCTCATGGAAAAATTATGGTTGAAAAGGAATTCTTCATGTGCTCTTTGTAGCAAGTTCTCCTTGAGCTTGGAGGCTATAGATAAGAATATCCTACCATGATAATAGATGACTTCATCTTGGACTTAATAGCCCTCTTCATGTACTTGGTCATCAAGTATCATGCATGTGAAAAAGATCCTTTGAATAATCCACCAACAGTTGGGATTTACAATATGGATCAATCTTCCATAGTGACAACATTGAAGATGTATCACAAAGAACATATATCATATGGTTTCCCTTCTCCTTAAAATCTCCCATGCCAAAGGTATATGTTTGAAGGTTTCTATCCTTCCCATGCTTCTCCTTCCACAACTGAGACTCCGAAGTGAGAGTGGGTAATGATGATGTTAGGAGAATGTTTCCCTCCTCCTTGAGTCTACCCAAGAATCTCGGTGTTGTATCATGGCCTTCTAATGCTCCCATTCCTCATGGAACTATGAATGGTGCATCATGATGTGAGACATATCTCACCAAATCTGAATCGAGTGGCCTCCCGGGTGGTTTTCCACAAAATAATAATGTCCTATGAGCCAAAGTCATGTGCATAATAGATGGGGATCGTTAGGTCCTTGCTTCCATTCCAAAAAATCCATCTCTCGATTTCTATGTGGAATTTGTATGTGAGGGATATGTGTGCATTCCTTTAATCATCTTAATTTTTCCACTCTTTCTATCCACCCATTCCATCCGCAAAGTCTCCCAATCTGTGGTGACCTTTCCCAAAGTAATCAACCACTTGCACACCCAATATCACATTGGTGTTAGGCATGTCAACCACAAAGAAGTGATTAGTCAATGCATATGTCCCCATGGTGACAGATAAGGATGGAACATAATGCATGCATTACATAGTTCTATCTCCTGGGACTAAAATAGAAAATCCCTCAAAATCATCGGTGGGTATGTCCCTCCTTTGCCCTAGTTGGGCATCAATAAAATTGTGGGTAGCCCCTACCGTCAATCAAAACAAAAACCCTCGATCTAAGATGGAACCTCGAACCCTTAAGGTCAAATACTTAGGTACTCCTCTCAATGATGCAAGAGCCCCTCCAATTGCAGAAAATGCCCCATTCCCATCTCCATATGGTGTTGGTTCATCTCTCTGCTATGTCGGTGTTGTGACCTCTTCTTGGTTCATCTTCTTCTTCCTCATCATCCGAGAAGACCTCTATGTAGTGTGCCTTTCTGCTGCACATTTTTTGTCCAGAGTGCCCAAGATTCTTGGCATGCAAAGCAAAGCTTCCTTCTCCTCAAATCGCTTTGGAAATCATCATCAAGAGGTTTTTTATTTTGTCTCTCCTTTGAAAGAGGAGCCTTCTCATCATTTCCCTTTGATGGAAAAGAGGGCTTGTGCTGAAATTTTTCCTTTTCTTTTGGCAAGGCATCTTGAAGATCTCTAGCCCTTTCAATGTAATCTTGAAGGGTAGTGGGCTTGGTAGACTTAACCAACCCATGAAGAGTTTCATCCAACCCATCAATGAACATATAGACCCTTCTTTCTACAGATAAATCGGGAACCATAATAGAAAGTTTCAAAAACTTAGAAATATAAGTTTTTGGATTACCTAATTGTTTAAGCTTTGCAAGCCCCATGAAGGGTGCTTCAAGAATATCTTCTATCAAACCTCTCCACCAACCACCTTGTGAACTATGAATATGCGATCACATTGGCATGACCCAATGTAGACAAGCCATGGAACCACCAATCATGTGCTTCACCCTCAAGGTGCAGACACTGCTATCTTAATGGCCTCCATCTCTAGAACTTTTTTCAAGCTGGAAGTATATTTCAAGCTTCTATACCCATGATTTGGCGAGTTCATTTAGATGACCCATCAAAGTTGGGTAAGAAAAATCTTCCCATAGTGCGGTGTAGATCATGATTCTTAATGAATCCTCCACCTCTATTGTGATGCCACGATCTCCTATTGTCCTTGATTTGACAAAATTCTTGAAAAATCAAGTTGTCCTTGAATCTCTAAGATTGAGAATCATACTCCATAAAATAGTCTTCAAATTATTCTTTTTCTTGAAACCCTTCATTTCCCCACTTGCTAAGAATGTAGGCATTGTAGAGCATTGGAAAACTTGTTATTGCTTTGCCTTTCGGTTGATCACTCCAGTGATGAGAAATGTCGGAGCCTTCACCATGTTGAAATCCTTTAGGGGATTCCTTGTATCTATACATCCTCGTCTCCTTTATTTCTTTAGAAATGTCTTGCATCTATTTGAGAAGAATCTTAGGAAAATTCTTCTCTTATTCCCCTCCTCCGGATAAAGGGGTTTTACCCTTGTCTTCTTTGGCATTTGTATAATCAAACTTGCAGTTTCTTCTTCTTTGATACCTCTTCTCTCTATCAGGGTAAGAGGATATCCTTCTTCGAGATGACATATTGGCTTCTCAAGATGCACGTGTCAGTGCCAAGATTATTCTCTAATACCACCGTAATATTCCCAAATGGGAAAAAGCATGAATATAGTGCAAAATGTTGGAATATTAGTGTTAAAAAATCATATAAAAGAAAGAGACGCGATATGGAGACCTTATAATATTTCTCAAGATGCTTTCCGGATTATCAACCATATTGAAGAACATCTGATATGGATACCTTATAATAATTATAACAACGAGAAAAAATATGCATAAGAAATGGGTCATAAGATGTACAATAAGATAGAACAAGCCTCCAAGGGACAAAACCCTCAAAAGAGGTGTTGCTACTATACATAAAAAATGTTGGAAGACTGCTATAGTGTTGTTTAAAAGTCAACTGATATGGAAAATGAAGATACAAAATAAAATGGGCTGATATATGCCTCAAAATATAGATCTAATACGAGATCTAGGCACTATACAACCTCCAACGAAGAACCCCCAAAGGGTTTTCAGCAACACACCATGTACAAGATCTGAATTAAAGCACTAGTGCTTTGAAGGTTCACACGCAACATATAGATCTGCAAAGTTTGGCTGACCTGATATAAGAAATTGTGTAGCCTCCTCCAATAGATCTCCTAGATGAAAGGAAGATCCCCTTCACTAGAAAACCTCCTCTCCAAATGGTGTCCTGAAACCACCCAACAACTCCTCCCTCAAAATAACGTAGATCTAGAAAGAAACTATGTTGTAGGGGAAAATAAATATGTGGCTCGAAGCCAAGATATGAAAATATGCACAAGGGCCTTCCTTACTATCCTCCAAATGGAAAGGAACCCTTCTCCACCGAAAATAAGCACCGAAGTGACCCAAATATGGTCTCCACCTGCTGCAACCTACAAAAAAAACTCAACCCTCAACGGGATCTATATTGTAGATGTAAGATGAAGCTTTACCCAAATTCCGATAGTGGATGTGAAGTACAAGACTCCTCCAAGAGCTTCTCAATGGAAGATGTGAGATTCCCCATTAGGAACACCTAGTGCTAAACAACACTTGCAATCTTAGCTAAACAACCAAAGAAAGCTATATGTCTAAATAAACCATATATATAGAAATATAATAAACCAATACATAAGCAATATGTTTGCCATCTTATTCCTTTTATAAGATATGAGCTTCCAAACCTTAAGACCTATTCATTTATGACCCTACTTCCATGCAAGGTGTCTCCATATAAAGTCGCATTTTCCCTCATTGATTGCCACTCCTCCATGACAACGCTATTGATTTGGTGAAATTTGACCCAGTCAAGATGTTCCAACCCCCTTTTCACACCTAAGGGTGCTCAATTAAGCTGAAAAATATGTTTTCCTTTTACATTGGCATTGATTTATTCATTATTAAGGAGACTTATGGACCTCCATTGTCCTCTTATTCATAAAAAAAATCAACAAAACAAAAATTAATATTCCAACTAGCTCATGGCTAATTGGGAATATTACACATCGTTAAGTCCAAGATATATGGTTTGCGGTTGTATCCGATACAAAGGAAGAGAAGAGGAAGTAACTTGTAAGGATGAATGAGATCATCGGAGTTGAATAAACTCGAGTATTAAATTATCGGACTCAATGAATTCGAGGTTCAATGACCTCGGGGAAACAAAGGTACAATTACTTCTATTTTGATTGTGTTAGTTTCACATTCAAAAGTAGATGTAATCTCGAGCTTAGAGCTCAAAGGGAAGGATGATTCTAGTGAACCAATGCTAGGAGGAGGACCCGAAGTAGTTCTTGAATTTCCTAATTCGGTAGTTTGCATCTTCTTCTTCTTCGACGACGTCCGAGGGAGTAGACTCTAGTGGAAGAGGAGGCTTGTTTTTCATTCTATGCAAACGAGAGAGGGGGTGTTTTTTTCTTTCACGTTGGGTTGTAAGTTTTAAAAATTAACACAAAAGAAATAAAAAAAAGGGGTAAAAATAGCCATAAGTGTTTACCAAGCAACCATGAACTATAATATACACCTTGGAGAACCAAGAAATTAACATGTGTAGGAAATATCCTCACATGGTGTGTTTGGTGTATCATGGTATACAAAGCGGTCGACTTAGTTACCTATGGAGAGGATAAAAACCTATAGGGGACTCCAAAAATATACTCGATGGTATCTAGGAGTATAGTCCATAGTAGTGTTGTCTAATGCGTAATAGTTCAATGAGAGTGTTCCCATATACTTTTCATGCATGGAGTGACATCCTATATAACTCGAAGGTATGTGGAGTATGGTCCTATACACTTACATACGTGGAATGGGATATCACCCTCGGGATACAATCTTTGGAAACTCATGACAAATTCTATGTTTAACGATGTCGGAACATGTCTCTAGCCTAGACCTCTAAATTTTTGCATTAATGTTACAATTCTCCTTAGGTTGATTTAGTAAATTTAATTTTTATCTTCGATCAAGTTTTAGTTTTATGTATCCCCACAAGTTTCACTTCAATTCCATAAAATGAAAGCTAACATGAATAAATAAAATCTTTCTCTTTGAATAAAAATCTATCTAAGGGAAGAGACAAATCTTATGCAACATACAAAATGTAGTAAACAAGATACAAGATGCAATTCCCTTTTCAATGCAATTGTTCTAATATTGATTCACACACAAAACCCTATATGCCAATGCAACGATTTTTTCTTTTCAATTCCTCTTAATTCTCAAATGTGATGAAAACTAAAGTATAATCACTAATTCAAATAAAATTTTCAAAACAATGACTAAATGACTAATTTATTCAAGCGAATGATCAAACAAAATAAATTTTCCAATGACCTAGTGATAAGAACAAAATAAAATCTAAAAAAATACTTATCCAAGGCACTCAAAAGAAAAAATAAAAACAAATGAAGGCTTCGAGAGAGACCACAAGACATTCAAATATTCAAGGAAGAGTAGCTAGAACAAGGTTGATCAAAGATAAAACCAAAATAAAATAAAATTCATGCATGAATAGGGGGCCAATGAAGGTGAAAAAGAGGCACTAGTGATATACAACACGAGGCATAGAAAGGGCTCGGAAAGAGTGCAACACTCTGTCCCTAGACTATAAGGAGCATTGGTCAACAAATAGAAAGTTCGACACAAAATTTGCAATTGAGACTCAATGAAATTTCTTCCTAAGTCTATTCTTGACTGAAGATGACAATAAAATTCCAAAGAATAAGTAAAGAAAAAAACTAAGGACAAAGAAACCACCAAGGGCATACGTCATTCTTGAGTGGAGTCACCAATTAGTTATATGGAATCTACAACTATGGACATAAGTATCTTCCCTAGACTGGGTGGCCTAGCCTAGAACAATAGAAAGACAAAGTAGCTAATGTTTCCCTTGAATTAAATAGGTAATGGAATGAAGCCTACCTTTGATCCATAATATGTTTCACTCCTCTCTTGGCTTGAATGCTCCAATCCTAGCTTAAATTGATATAATTAGAACTTGCACAATCAAACAACACAAGCCAAAAAATCTATGACATCTATTTAGAAAAATATAAATACTTCATTCAATTTATCAACATGGCATCAAAATATTTGAAATCATAACATCATATATAGGAAAACAAAGAAATATTTGCATGAATAGAAATAGAGTTAGTTACAACCAAATATAGGAGTTGATCTTTTATAGAGCTCGTCCAAGTTGAATTATTACTTATTTTCCATAAAATGCACCTCTAATCACCCTAATGTATGGAATAATGATTCTTCATAATAGCAACATGAGGGTAGAATCTATCTCCAAAATCCAACCCCTAGCCTCGTGGATGGCCACAAATATATAGAAGAGGATGGTAAGTTGGGAGTTATTATCCATTTACCAATCTACTAGGCTTTGAGATCCACTCTTGATGGGAGGATGGAATCAAAGGATAAGGGATGGAAACTCCATGGAGGGATATGATATCATTCGAGAGTTTTATGTGAGGTAAATAGTTGTAACAAATGTTGGAAGCTTCTAGGAGAAGAGGCTTTGGGATTCTCTCTCTTTTTCTTGAATTTATAGAATCAATGCACCCCAACATGGAGCAACTGTTTGGTGAACGCATGCCCGGAGGCATATATACTGCATATGTGCTTAAAGAAGATGTTTTAAGGTTGTTTCGAGCAGAAACTATAGGATTACGGAGAATCATTCTTAGGGCTTTCTTCAATGATGATGCCAAGGGGGAAAAAGAATATGGATTGATATAGTTTATATGAGTACTAAACAGATGTGACAACATGGCCTATAATAGAGTCTTACTTGTATTTATACTTCCATGGGTGGTTGGCACCTAATTCATATTGTTTCTATCTTTGTAAATCTATAGGATTTTATGATTTCTTTTCTTGAGCTTTGAAAATATTCTCATTGTTAGCCTTGAAACATCTTAATTTATCCCTTAAATTCCTAAGTGTGTCCATCCACTTAGGGGATCCTTCCTTTATCCTTTTCTCCACTAACTCTTATTCTTGACCATGTTGGGATCTATCAATGTTGTACCACTCCATTATGATATTCATTCTTTTTTTGTTCTTTGTTGTTCCCTAGTGTCTTATTATGTGTTGTCACAACACATAATTGTTAGCCAAAATTATATAAATAACATATTTACCCATCACATTGGTAAATTTACAATAATTATATGGATGCAAGGCTATCTAGAACACTGAATTTCAAGTTATTATGCAATTCATAATCAAAATGTTACAAGAAACACACAATGCATGCAAAAAAACAATTATTTATTTATTTATATATTTTTCCAAGGCTCATTTAGTCCAAGTGTTTTACTTGGTCACTCTTATACCAGATCGTAACACTCCCTCCCACTCCCTTGGATTAATCGAGTTAAATGGGAGGTGTTACTTTTAAACAACCCAACTTCCATGGACACATTATGGAAATGGGGTTAAAGATTTTATTCTTTCCCAAAGTTATAAAAAATTAACTTTGAATAATTCCAATGTTTCCAAATTTTAAATAGAATTCTAATTATATGAATTTCATCTTGATATGACTTCACGGATAGACATTTATGCTCTTCGTTAGAGGCTCCTCGGCTTCCCAAGGTCGAGAAAGGAAACCAAAGAGGTAACTTATAAACCAAATTTTGACTTGGTATCTAGCCCTACCAAAGAAGTGAGGGGTGTCTCTCTATCAAGCTCACATTCAACGTAAATTACAGGAGAATAATGATTTTATGCTATTTATAAGTTTAGTAGGGTTTGATTAGGGTTTGTTGGACAAAAGAAGCACCAAAGGGTTTAGAAACTAGGCAACGTATCCCAAAATATCACTTTGGAAAATATAATATGAGGCAAGGTAGGTGTGATCAGTGATACAATTGGTTTGTAATTTTTAGTGTGGTAAGGAGGAAAGTATATAAGAAGTTAATAAATCATAATGAACTCACATATTCGGAGGATGAAACACTTAGATGCTCATCTTAAACAAAAATAGAGCATAAAATAATGATTTATGTTTCAAAACATAAAAGATAAAGCATAGGAAGAAATTATATGGTTGCTTGAACAACTTGATCATCATATGCATAAGAAAAATGGAGAAAAAACATTGTCACCGACCACGTTACAAGAATCCCATAAAAATAGTTGCAAGCTCTAGTAAATTACTTATGCAAATAGTCAAGTACACTAGTGCCAAAAGAGTGTGAACTTCAAATATCCAACCCTCTAAATGACTCGATTTTGAGTACATATAGAAAATAAAACAAGATTGCACCTCTAGGGGTCGAATAATGATCCATAGAAACAAATTAATGAACCTAATTCTTCATTTCCTAATCTTAGGGAAGTTAGAAACAACTTCCCCCATTTTAGCTAACTAGTTGAGCTTTTCTCTCAATGCATTAATCATAAGATTCTTTAAAAACATGACCATTAATAAGCCTATTAATCATAAAAAAACGCATGATCCAAATGTTACATTGAAATTTTTTTTACCTTTTACCTCCAAATGTAATGAAAAAGCCTTCAAACCCGGAAATGCAACAAATTTTTCCTAGAAACACAACAACTTTAGCGAGATGCGCAACAAGTTTTTTTGGAAGATTATTTGGAGGCCTTCCGGGATGGATTTTTTTGTTGAAAAAGGTATGGCTGGAAATATGAAGATGTCTAATACACAATGTAATCATTAATAAATTCAAATATTGGCTCCAATCCCCCTGAAAATTTTACTTGAAGTCAAATTGTCCCAAAAAATGCAATGATGGTCTAAAAAAAGTGGCAAAAAGGTGAAAAATTAGCACGTTTTGACCATTTACTCGAATATTTATGAATATCCAAGTGTTTGAATGTACTTTTATGACATCCTTATGCCACAATATATCTCCACATTCTTGAAATAATGAATTTAGACCTCTTGAGAAAAAATCATAGCAACTTTACTTGCTACTGATTCGTAGGGTCAAATTTACGCATTTTTGTAAAAATAAGGGTCAAATATGGAGTTATATATCTTTACCCATAACACTTTTGACAACAACGGAGAATTTTTTGTATATAATTTTGTTTTCAAGAAAAACCTCTCTCATTTTTTTGAAATTCATTCCCATATTCTCAGAATATGTGCCACAAAAAGAATGCCTAAAACAGTAATTAAATTGGATAATTTGATTTTCGAAAAATAGGCTTAGAATTTACTCGCATATCTCCCAAATCATAACGACTATGCATAAAATAAAGGGTTTTTTCTTCTCTGGTATATTATTGACAAAAAACCTCTTTCACTTTTGTAAAATGCATCTCAATCACTTCAAAAATGGATTTTGAATTAAAATTGTCCCTATGTGCAATGTAAACCCTAACAAATGATCCCAAAACTCAAAATTTCAAAAACTTTGTCTCCTTTTTCTTTTCTATATGTATTTCATTTCGACCATCAATGATTCATCAACTAATAGTTCAATATTATCCATTTAAATCATGATGGTAGCCCACCTCTTGCACCTTTCAACAAAACCCTAGGTAGCATGCATGCTCAAATGATCTTCTAATAAATTCAGATGAATTGACCTCTTTCATATGAATGGGCTCATACCTTAAGATATATACTCATTTTAATTTCCTCTTTTCACTTTTACTTTCCATTTTTACTTTTCTTCGACAAGATACCTAAGTTTCACAAAAGAATAGGTAAGGGGACTTGAAAGTTTCGCAAAACTAGGGTGAAACACATAAAATTGAGGGTATGGAATGGAGGGGATGGGGGGCAAGAAAAAAATTTGAAAAAATTTATGGGGAGTAGGGAAGTATTTTAGGAAGACAAATATATTTTAATTTTTCAATTTCGAGTGTGGGAAAGGGGGTGAAAAAAATGAAAAACACAATCCTAGTCTAGAAGTGCGACAACTAGCTAGGGTAGTGAGAGAAAATGATAAAATGACTAAATTTAAGTGTGGGGAATGGTGTGAGATGTATGATGAGGGATATTTGGGATGTGTAGGCTTAGAAACTAGTAAATTTCTCTTGAAAAGAAGACAAAGACAATTAAATTTCAAAAACACATCAAAAGCGCATCGAAACCCTAGGTAATGATTTTAATCAATTCTCCGAGGAAATTGATTGAAGAAATGGTTTTGAAGGTTCCACTTACTTGATTAAAGATGTTTGAAGAACTTGGATGAAGTTTCAAACTTTTTCTCTTTTCTCCTTATGCCTCCAAATCAAAAATTGCAACAACCCTACTAGAAACACAACAAAAATGCGGAAAACCTGATAAACTAAGCAATCTTTTGATGGTTGTGGAAAGTGTTACAATGGAAGAGAGGAGATATTGAAGCTTTCGGAAGGATGGAATGAAGTTTTAGAACACTTTTATGTCCTTTTATAACTCAAAAAATTGATTTTGGCTTGATGAAAACATGACATCATGTGTAGTTTTGATAAAATGACTATTTGACTAATTTAACATGCGGCATAATTTCTTCAAAAGGAAATTTTACCTTGATTCTTTTTGTTCCCTAATTGCTAACTCCCATAATGATGAAAAAAATGGATGACTTGACTCCCTTGTTTGCTTTTAATGACTAATATGATGATGAACATCAAATCTGAATCCTAGACCATGACTTATATGATTATCCAATGACTCTTTTAATGACCTAGGACAGGGGGAAAAAATACACGACCATGATAGATAATGGTGACCTTGAAAAAAGTGGAGGGAGTATCAATGATCTAGATAATAACTAATGACCATATGAGAACAAAGAGATGTCAAATTTTATTTGAAAATACAACAATTTTGACCCTAAGACTTATCATTCACATGGAACAAGTACATTTCATCACTGCTGACTCATAGACACTAACATTCGCTCCGAGTAGGGATGGAAGCTCCTTTTAGGAGGTTTCAAGAACACCATAGAACACTGTCGCATTTTTTCATTGGGAAATGGAGTCACCGCAAGTACAATCTTCAAATTGACTCAAATTAAACTAAAAAAATTGAATTGTACATCGTCAACGCAAACTCTACTAGAAAGCCGACATTGAAAAAATGCTCATAATGTTGAGCTTATTGATCATGCCTTGCCTACTCTAGCTCGATCCATAAGTGATCTAATCAAGTGAGGTTGAAGATCCCAGTGTAGCCATGAAAGAAAATGGCTATCTGGTTTCTTTCTCCTCCTACTTTCCTCAAAGGAAAAGTGTTATGGTAATGAAAACACCAATCGAAAACTTAACCCAATCTATGTGTTGGCACGGTACTCGATCTCCACCGATGATTGCAATATATTTTCAAATGGATCTTCCAAAAAATAGAGGACATCTTCTTGTTGTTCAATATATTTAGGCTCTTTACTAGAAACTTCACAAATATTTGTAAATGAAAAACCATCAATCTGGCGTATTCAAATATTCATTCCTCTCATCCAAAAGACAAGGTTTTGGATGCTCATGGAAAAAATTTAAATGCGAAACCACTTCAAGTATATTTGATTCCTCATGTTCTTCCAATGTTTTTGGTTCCTCATGTGCTTCAAAAGAAGAATGTTAATCTCGCATGTCACAAGGATCGAGGAAAACAACTTCCTCGTTCATTATTTCCTTGCAAAAGTAGATGATCATTACCATAAGATGGTTCACTTCTTAAGTTTTACGTACATGAAATTTAAATTTTGACTTGGACTAATTTATTTTTTGATACAAAATCTCGTGAAAATGAATAAGATACTTGAATGATTATCCTCATACTTTTGACTACTACAAAGATCGACAAGGCTGAAAATCTTTGTTAACTTCATGGGATATAATATAGTCGTTAGGATTCAAATTTTTTTCATCATCAGAAAAGAAGCAGTTGATGTGTGATGTGAATGATCCTTTATATCAACGCAACTAATGTTGTTATTTTTTGTTGGGAAGTGTTATCACCAAATTGTGGTTGATGGGTTGCTTCAACAATCAATTCGTAGTAACTATTTCAAACCACTTTTGGTTTGAACTTGGCCTTCCAACCCTAGAGGGCTCTCTCAAAGAAATGTATGATATTCAATACACAATTCTTGGAACAAAGATGGCTAACTCTCGGAGTGTGTTTTGAATGTTTTTTATGCAAGTGAAGGATGTGAATTAATAGCTACCATTGGGCACGGAGTCGCAGGGGAACTCGATTACATGAAAAACATCTAACATGGAAGCTGAGAGCATGTGTGTAATCTCATCAAAACATAACTTAAACATTAAACCATATTCATACTAGAAATTGGAGCATGTTTAACCATTAATTCCAAGTTATTACACATAACGAAAAACAAAATAAACATCAAATAGATAGATAATACAAACACATATGAGAGCACATAATGAATCTCATGTGTGAGAGAAGCTTTCTACAAATCGTATATTGCTGACCGAAAAAATATTACAAAAATTAGTTTGTAGCATGACATAAATTAACCCTTCGTAATCCTCTCATATGCCTATTTATAAAATTAGATATCTTTACATGTAGTATGCCATCAGGCTAGAACTTCTAACACTCCCAAAGACACCTTATACAAATAGGAAACAAATTACAAGGAGGGAATCTAGTGATATTTCTCTGCTTTACAAAAGTTCAAAACCTAATAGGAATCTAACACTATTTATTTCACTAATAACCTTTAAATGATCCATACATGATGAAACTTATATAATAAAACCACTTTTCTGAGGTGGAAATTCCCATGACTAAAAAATAAACAACCATACTAAAATCTAGGGTCCGCACCTTGGATATTGGGGATGTGATGTTATACTTGATGATGTGTCCAAAATTGATGAGACCTGTGACCCAACAACCTTCCATAATGAGTGTTTTCACTAACCAAAGTTTCCACTGATACTCTTTAACCAATTCTATATGATTGATGTGATTAAAAAATGAATTTAATGTTTGAAAAAAAATTTAATTCTCTCTCGCCGTAGAAACAAAGGAATTTAGGCAAGTCCATAGCGAAAAGTCTATAGCACACTTCATTTGACCTCTTCTACAAATTGTAAGGTTTCTCCGCTCATTTGAGGGTTTCCATTAAGTCAAAACATTTAAATACATTATTTTACTTACTCCCCTTTATGACAAAATTTGTAATTTATTGAAAAAAGTAATCTTCAGCGAGTTTGTAGCGAAATCTTGGCTTTAAGCTATGGAGTACACTATGAACTTGCACGATGAGCTCGTAAATTTCAAAATTTTCACTTTCCACATCCTAGCATTGTTCATGGTTATGTGATATGATTATATGAAGCATGATAAGGAAAAATTGGTTCAAAATACATCTTACTCTCCTCAAGAAGCTACAGTTTCACCTTGACGAGAGTTCATATACCAATATCATTTTCAAAACTTTCTTCTTTAGCTTAGTCTACACCATTCCCATTTGAATTTCTAGCTCTTTAACCTAATTTAGAATTTTTTCTCCTCTCTCCCCTGTAGCCACCTATTCCTCCTCATGGTGTGCTTCATAATTTTATGCAAAGGTAATGTTCTTTTCAACATTTTCTTGGACCTTTTAGAGCTTCATCATAAAAATTGATTTTCTTGATGACCTCTTTTCTTAAAATCTAAGAGTTATTTTTCTTTCTTGCTTGAAATATTCCAGGCTCCGCTTGGTATCTAAGACCTCATTTCTTGCCTCTTTAAATTGTTCCTTAATAATGTCCACTTCAAATTTATCTATACATTTTCCTCTTTACCTTTATGTGCCTTTTTTATTCCTACTTCTATGGGGATAATTCAATGATCTATTCCACCATGGGCTACTTGTTCTTTTCTGCTTCATTTTGATTCTTATCAAATTTATCCCCTTTGGAGAGTTGTGACCTAGTAAAAGGTTTTCTAGGCTCGAAGACATAACCGCAGTCCTCAGTGGAGAAATATGCTGTAAGGCCTTTCTTCTTCATCTTGGTTCACTTGTATCTCCGAAGTTTAACCACAAGAGTCTCTTCAATGTCAATAGCACTGCAAAAATTTCTTCAAGTTTACCATTTCTTTATGTTTGACTCCTAGTAATTCTCCTAGAAGTCCTAGTGTCAAAAAATTTTTCTTGTTACTTGTAGATGTTGGTTGAGGTGCTCTGTTGTTTTTTTCCGCAAATGAGTCGACTTTCATCTCCATGGGTTCCACTACAGTCGCATTTCTTCTTCGGATTAAAACTTCGGCCTTCAACTATGGGCCCTTTATCCTTTCGGGGTGTACTTGTCTTTGGCTTGGGCATTTTCTTTGGAGTAATCACATCCACATCAAAACCACTTAGAAAAAAAATCTCACCCGACCCTTTGTTCAAGTTTTGCAATTTCTCCATAACCTAAAAACTTAATTAAGCCATGATGGAATACATGTGCTTCACTACTCTCGAGTCTTGCTTGAAATTTATCGACATCTTACCTAAGATTATGAAAAGGAAGAATGGAAGATTTAAAGTTGTTTACGTAAAGTGAGGTAGATCCGAAATGAGTGCTGGTATATCATGTGAATCTTCCCTCACATGTAAAATACTTCGGATTGCAAACGAATATCTTTTAATAATTCCCATTAAGGTATCTCCTTTGTATACCCGATGTCATGTCCGCCTCTATATTCTCTTGCTTCAAGAACTCATCGAATTTCTACAAATTAAACTTGGTGTCCTTGAACCATTCTTCCCACGATATAGGAATCTCTCTTGCTTGATAAATATTTTCGAAACGTAAAACTCGAGATATGCCTACTTTTGAAGCAGTGCCAACAAAATTTACAACAAAGTCTTTGGAGGCTTGACCATGGTACCCTGAAACTTTTGAGCAGAATCTCATGCGACGGCGTTGGTGAAGGCCTCTACAAAAGCCAGGATCTTCACGTACATATTTAAGGTCCATAGGTTCATACCCAACCATTGAACCTCCCTTTTTTTGGTATTATTATGTCCAGTCCATCTCCTCAAAAACAATCGCTGCCCTTTTTTTTAAACTTGACACCTACAAAAGATGACCTTTGACGAAAGTTTCCCGTGGATAGAGTTGGAAAATCACATATGACATCAGCTGGGCCCAAAAAAAACAAAGAAATGGTGGAAATAGATCAAGCAACTCAAAAGGATGACAAGGTAAGTGATTAGATTCAAATGCATGAAGGTTAAATAAAAAAAAGGAAAAAAGTGAAGAAAAAACAGAAATGATGTGGTGGTAATGATGACCAAGCATGACATATACACTAAACAATGATTCGTAATAGGTAAGTATGTGATGGAAATTTAACCCCCAACCATTCAAAAAATATACAACTCATCGTAGTTCATAGCGAATTCGTTACAAAGTTGATAGATTCGCTACAAAATTGTTGGGTGAGTCGGTAGCAAAAAGCAACCTATTTTGCACACAAATTGCTCGTGGACTCTGTAAAGCGTGACAAATGTAGAAAAATGAGTTATTCAAAGCGATGTATGTGGACTTTTGAAATTTTCCTATGACAATACCTTAATTACATGACACAAAAAACACTTTGAACCCTTTAAAACTATAGACCAATCATGAAAATTTTATCAATTTTCATGAATGTATATGACCAACACACATGACCTAACTCAAAATGACATCCTCGACCAACCTATTTTTTATTTATGATAACAAGAAGAAAATTCACAAAGGACTTATATGATCTCATAATCCAAACACTCTTCATCACCAAAAGGTTCTTCAAGGTATTGAATGAGATATTCACAATATTCACAACAATCTTCGAACAACAAGAATTAATGATGAGATTTTCCATAAAACTCAAAGAATGTTGTGTGGAAATACTTAAGAGAGAATAAGCTACCTAGCTTCAACCCTTCGTATACCATGCACTTTCTTTCCTTCTAGGGTAGCCATAAATATTTTCTTTAAACAATCCTCACAAAACCCAATCCCAAGCTTATGCATATTCCAGATGAAATTTTATTAGATGCGGAATGGCCTCATACTTATTTCCATCTATGAATTTGGGAAAATAAGTTTGCCAGATCTATGCAAAGGAATTTGATTTGGAAAACCAAGAATGTGAGCACGATTCATAGGACATACCTTCTAGACATTGAATCCATATTGATAACAATAGATGAACTAAGGAATCCTTCGTGCTATTTATTCTTCCTGCCGGTGGAATCGCCACGATAAACTCTCATTTTTTGGATCCTACTTTGAATTAGGTTGGAGTCGCCCGGTGAATGATTTCAGCCTTAATGTGTCTCATCACTGTCCACCATCAACAATCACATATACAACGTGAACAATATTTCTTGGAGAATATTAATTTTCATTTCGATCCCCAACAACAACACAAAAATGTTAGGGCTCCTCAGCTTTCCCAAGGGTCGAGAAAGGAAACGCAAAGAGGTAACCACATACCAACTTTTGACTTGGTATCTAGCCCTACCAAATCAGAGAGGGATATCTATATATCAAGCACACATTCAATGAAAATGACTAGAGAATAATGATTTTATGCTAGTTATAATCTAGAGCGGGGGTTTGATTAGGGTTTGCTCTGGATAAAGAAGCACCAAGTTTAGCAACTAGGCAAGGCATCCCAAAATATTCCGCTCTTGCAAACATAGTATGAGGCAAGGTAGGTGTGATCGAGTGACACAATTGGTTTGTCATTGTATGTGGTAGGAGGAAAGGACATAATAAGTCATGTGAGCATAATGAATTCACTTATTCGCAGGATGGAAAACTTAGATGCTTATCTCAAACAAAATAGAGCATAAAAAGAATGATTAACTATGCTTTCAAAACTTAAAAAGATAAATCATAGGAATAAAGTACATGGTTTCTTGAACAACTTTATCATCGGATGCATAAGAAAAACGGAGAAAAACACTATCACTAACCACATCACGCGAATCACATAAAAAATAGTTGCAATTTCCTCATAAACTACTTAGTAAATGGTCAAGTGCACTAGTGCCAAAATAGTGTGAACTTCAAATATCCAACCCTCTCAATGAGTCTATTTTGTGTACATATAGAAAATAAAACAAGATTCCACCTCTAGGGGGTTGAATCTTGAGCCATGAAAATAATTAATGAACCCATGACTCATTGCCTAATCCTAGGAAGGTTAGAAACAAACTTCCCCCTTTTTTAGATAACTAGTTGAGCTTTTCACTCAAGAACAACGTAAACTTTGAAAGCAGAACTATAAACCTGAAAATGGGAACTCTAGCCAAAAAATTCCCAAAAAAACATGAAAAAACGACCCAAAAAAGAAAAGGGTGTATTCTAGAATGAGGTTTTATTTTTTTCCAATGTTAAATTTCCAACATTTTTTAAAATATGGCAGTAAAAACCAATTTTCATAGTGCCAAATAAATGGACAAAATGGTACGTTCTAGAATACAATTTTTATTTTCCGGCACAATTTCAACATATTTTTCAGTAATGACGTTAAATATAAAACAATTATATTTTAAACACATTAAAATTATAATAATTTTTATACATGTCATTTAACATATAATATCATGACACTAACAATCCCTAAAATTCTAATTGTTTTCAACCATAATGTTAAAGATAAAATATATTTCACAAATTTTCACCCATAGAATTAAAAAATATTAACTTTTCAAAAATATTTCAACTATGATATTATGAAAAAATTATACGACTAAAATAACCCAATGAAACATAATTTATTTCTCCAAGTTATTGTTGCATTGTCAATATTTTAGACAAATGAATTTATCACAATTAAAACATATAATCCAAAAAACATAAAAATGACTCATAACTTCATGTAAGATCATAGGGAAGTTAAAGTATCATTTTCATTGCTTTCAATGAAAACATCATTTATATCACTTGTATTACATAATTATTCAAAATCATTGATATTTTATTGCACACCATCATAATTCACATCTTCGGATGAATGACCCGATGACGAGTATGAAGATGTTCCATATTCTTCTCTTTCATCAACTAGTGTCCCATCTAAGTCTACATGCATGCCCACCACTTGAGGTTTCAAAATTCTTGTATATCTACGACTAGTTTCAACAGAATCGCCATCTCAACATTGTTTCTTGAGGTAGAAACCTCTTAAGAATCTCTATCGTCCCGGAGAAAAGAGTTCCTCTCTTTGTTAAAGCTGAAGTCATAAACACAGTATGTCAACTTCCTCCAATTATAAGAGGTACGTGTGGCAACAATTTATATTTGTACCCTTTATTTTTCTCTTTACTGCCAACTTTTTTATCAACTACCATCTTTGTGTTTGTACACACCATTGAATAGGTGTGTGTTTGTGGCATACCAATGTACTTGAACACCTATAACATCCTCATTTTCTCGTAATCACCTTTATAACCTTAGCAACCCGAATTGATAGCCATGTGGATATTCATATGCTAAGATTGTGATCATGCAACCCTCCTTAAAATCCTTTATTGAACCTTTGTAAAGGTCTTCCATGGCTTCACATTGCGCATGAGATCTTCCGGAACCAATATACATTTCTATTTCCTCCACATTGCGTAAATGAATAATACCATGTGATTTTTGTTGTTCAAGAATGTTTGTTTCCTCTTGTTCATTTGACACATTTTGTGGCCAAATAAATGGAGTCTTCAAAAAAGTATCTTCATTTGTTGGTATTGAAAGGATATCACTATAATCATTGAAAAATGACTCCCACCAAATCGAATCAACAACATCAAAGTACTCATATGAATATCTAATGGTTTTTAATTTCTTCTAGGATTTCAAAATAATCTATATCTCTCTTTTGCATTCGTGCATTATGAAATTCACCAACTAATTGTAATAACAATATATTTGATGCAAATATTGGATGATCTGGAATGAATGTCAAAAATTCCAAACTCTGATGATGGCACCCATTTTACAGATTGTTGAATACTTCTTACCCCATATATATGTGTTTTCCTATCAATTTAATTGATACGAAATTGATGTTGGAAGCTAATGTCATTAACTTGTTCAATTGATTTCGCATGACCATGCGATCCGAGAATAAACCTTCACATGTCAACGGCTTTCTTTCTAACACATGAAAAATAGGCTTTGACATATATGATTTCTTAATACATTCAATTAATGATGGCAAGCTCCCAACATTATTCCTCCTCAATGTTACCGAAAAGACCGAACATATGATCAATATGGTCATGAGTGTGGCCAACGAAGGAAACCAACCTTTACCTTATGAAAAAATCTCAATTCGAGCAAGCATGTTTAGATATCCAAAAATAATCTGATTTTTTGTTTTCATGACAAGTGTTGTCTAATTGTAGATACAAAATTTCGTGAAGATTACCACCCCAATGAGAAAACACATCATGAATTATGGTTATTGTCATATTTCCATCATTATGAATATTTGGAGTTGTGAAGTAAAAAATATTGGTGACATTTTCCAATTGAAGACTATACAATCTGACCAAGTGAAATTGGAAAAACTTTCATCCTCGAAATTGGTTTTGTGTGCGAACAAAATGTGGTAGAAGTGTTTTCTCTAGGTTCATACCATCAATTATCAAACCCAAATGTTTATTTGGATTATCGTAACACTTCTTTCGATGCTTGTAAAACTTTTTCCTTTCACTTTTTTGTTGTTCACGATTCTCTTGAAGGGCTTTAACAATGGAATCTACACATAACATAAAATAAACGTATTAATAAATGCATTTTCATAGTTGATCACTATAAAATTTAAAATAATAATGTTATGAATGATTACCTCTTTCTTCTCCTTGAAATTTATCCCTTTTTTATTTTGCTAGAATCACATGTACTTGCAAACCCCCATCCTTGTCTTCTTAGGAATATGAACATTGTTGAATTATCTCCTCCATATCTACTTTAAATATTGATATGTAATAAAACGACCATTTCCTTCAACATATTCTCTCATATTCCTTATATAAGTTGCAGATTTCTCATCTTGAGAAATTATCCGGAATATGTATTGTATCTCTATTTGGCATACACTCTCCATATTTTGAAAATAAGTCTTACAACCATGACATTACGAGTGTTTTCTAGTGGCCCAAACTCTCATTTATGATGAAATTATGAATAATATGTAGGATACTTTTTCCAAATTATCTTGGATTCTTGATAGAAAAAAATTTCCAATTGAATGAATCATTTTGAAAGCCTTTCTAGAGAGCAATAAAGACCCAATATGATAATCATAACATGCTGAAATGTAGATTGCATGAACCCCACAAAATATTAATTCTTCATGCTTTTATTCATTGACAAATAGTTCTTCCTTTTCTACAAAGAAAATTTGAAATCCATATGTTTCAAGAAATCCTTTTTTACAAAAAGTCACTTGAAATGAGCTCACCGATAGAACTTCTTCTCATGAGATATACTACTACGCCCTCGTATAACTATAAAATCTTGGACTAATACGAAAAGGTCTACTCCTACTCCTAGAAACAATATTTGATGGAAACATATCTATCATTTCATCATTCTTTGAACAATAATTCCCATGATCATTAAGAGGAATACTATTCTTACTATGATAATTTTCAATATAGTTAGGAAATTCACCACCTATCATTGTTTGAAAAATATTCATTACCACCTTCGAGTGAGCATGAAAATTTTCAATACAATCATTTGTGGTTTTGAATTACTTAATTGGAGGATATTCTTCACCATCTTTATCTTTTCCCTTCATCATTTCTTCTCTCAAAGTTCTATAGGATTAGGACCATGTGTAAATTGTGACTCTTGATTTATTGGAAATTCTTCATCCTAACCCTTCGTCTAACGCTTTACTCCCATAGTCCATATGATTAGGAGTAAGTGGAAATTGAGACTCTCAATTTGTTGAGATTTTCTTCATCCTTCCCTTAATCATTGCTACTCTCAAAGTCCATAGGGTTAGGAGTAACTATAAAATGTGATGATTTATTTACTAATTGTTTTTTTATCCTACCATTCATCATTATTTCTCTCATAATACTTAGGATTAGGATTAAGTGGAAAATGTGACTCTCATCCACTAAGCATTTTTTCATCCTACCATTCATCATTATTGCTCTCATAGTCTTTAGGATTAGGTCTAAGTGGAAAATGTGACTCTCTATCCATTGAAAATTTGTCATCCAGACCATTCATCACTATTTCTTTCATAGTCCTTAGGATTAGGACTAAGTGGAAATTGTGGCTCTCTATCCACTGAAAATTTGTCATCCTGCCATTCATCATTATTGATCTCAAAGTCCTTAGGATTAGGACCAAGGGGAAAATGTGAGTCTCTAGTTTTTGGAAATTCTTCATCTTTCCATTCGTCATTGTTGCTCTCATATTCCATAGGATTAGGAAAAAAGTCGGAAATTTAGACTCTCTCGTTCATTTGAAAATCTTCATATTTAATTTTTTTCACTACTTCTCTCGTTATATTCATCGATATGAATATAGTTGTTACGTGACGAATAAGTTGATGCTTCATAAAACAAAAATTCACTACCGAGAGGAATCCATAACACTCAAACAATAAATTTTGAATGATGCAAATGATCTCTCTTGCAATGATAATATATATTTGAAACAATGAAAAATTCCCTCCAAAAAATTTGCTCCAAAATATTTCATTGAAACTTTTTGCTTGAAGTATCTCCTCCAAGTTTTATTTAAATGATTTATTTGAAAATTAGTTATTAAAATATTCTCATAATTGGACACAAATTTCAAATTAAATTCCCTTCACATTTTTTCTCTTAATAATTATTTTCAAACTAAAATAATTTTAATTATAAATTAAATTTATTTAATATTCATAATTTTTTTATCCACGTTCACCCCTCAGTAAACAATTTTGTTATTTATGCTTTATAAGAATTTTCATTTTCACTATTCCACACATCACGTCACGATTTCTCGAGGTTTATTTAAAAGATTGGAACGAAAATTTTCTAGATAGCAGACAACATTGTCAACGAGAGATTCTCGCTTTTTGAAAGGTTAGTTTTGTTTCTATTATTCGAACTTAGTAAACTTTTAAAATTAATTAAATTCAAGTTATTTTAAAAGTCATAATAAATTTACCAGCTTTTACCATTAATTTTTTTAGGTAGAAAATGAAATATGTATCTAAAATTATTAACATGCCCATTGTGGGTGGGGCTCGCCTGGGCAACAGACATGGCCTATTCAGCCCAAGTGGGCCTCCTCCCACTAGCCCCCGGGGAAAACGAAGGGTTGATTCGAGAATCGGCACCTCGCTTTCCTGTCGGTGGGTGTGCCCACTCAGAGCCAGAGCAATCGTGCTCCGGGCAAACGCGCCCACGGGGGTGCATCGCGCTTGAGCCCGAGGCGACCCTCTAGCTTGGGTAGATGCTTCCCTGTGGGGCTCGGGTGGACGCGCCCATGGGGGCGACATTCGCTGCAGGCTCGAGGGTGCCCGATGTAGGGAGGTTGATCTCGAGAATCGGCCCCTTTACACATATAATTTTTTTTGTTTTTTTTAATATGACAAGGGCGCGATTCTCATAATCGGCCTTTTTAAGAATATAAAAAAACTTTTTATATGCCCGTGCCCCTTGGGCATATACATCTTTTTTAAATTCCAAAAGGGTCGATTCTCGAGAATCGGCCCCTTTGGGCATTAAAATTATATGCCTAAAGGGTCGATTCTAAAAGAAATCGAGCAGCGATTCCGAGAATCGGGGCCGATTATCGAACTCAAGGCCAATTCTCTGAAATTAGCCCCCTTGGGGATATAATAAATAACATTAGTGGGGGTTGGGGAGAAAATATTAAAAAATATACACTTTTTTTAAAGGAAGTTGTTTTACAGCGTTCTATCGGTGGGAAAAAATGTATAAAAATATCATTTGTTTTTAAAAACAAGTTTTCTATTTTGTTTACATAATATGTGATATATTAATTTATGTGTAGATATATATGTTTGTTTGAAAATGGCATCAAGGAAGGTTTTTGTCAAATCTTTTCGGACCAAAGTCAACATTTGCATCATCTAAAGCTACAAGTGGGCATTCAAAAAATCATGACAAGTCTGCACCTCAGCTTAATTACTAAATATGTGGGAGATGCATCCATAAAAGAAAAAAAAGTTAGTTTCATACTAGAAGAAATCACGAAGTGAATCATTCAAAATATGCATGGTTTTTGAAAGACATAGAAGAAGAATCTCCGCAATTATATCTACATTCTAGTAAGAGTTTTGATGTTGAAAGTTATGACCTGGTGAAAAGTATTAGAATTAAATATTCTTCCACCTGCTGAAAGTGTTTATATACTATTAAAATAGCCCAATTCACATGATAAACATAGATATCATTTTACATTGTCGATGTATAACATGGGGGAGATTATTCAAAGATATGCAAACAAATTGTATAAAATATTGCACAAAAAATTGTAAGTATTTGTATTTACACTCTCTCTCGTTTTTTTTATTCAAATTGTATCATTGTATTTTTAATAACTTAGTTAATATTGACATATTATATATTGTTTTACAAGATTTTTACGAGGGCATTTAAATTATGCCGTGGGGGAATCTATTATATAGAGTGAGATATTATGAATTTTGTCTCCATTTTCCATGAACATGAAGCAAAAGATATGGGAAAGAAGAAAAAAATACTTCATGATCTCTACAAGATTAGTATCAAAGATATCAATCTAGTAAATATAGACATGTTACTTTTCAAAATTAGGAAGTTGAAGTTGAAGCTTAAGATAAAGAATGTGTTTCCATATCTAAGGATCAGATTAGAACCGGTGTTAGAAAGAGGAGAAGAGCCACAAAAAAACAAAAACAAGAATGCCCAAGAATTTCTTTCCTTATATTTTATGATAAGGATACTATTTCGGTTCAAGAAAATATCATAACCAATAGGAGGAATAAATAAAAAATTGCTCATTCTAAAAAATCATGGAAAGCAATGAAGGGCCTAGTGAAAAAATCCAAAGCAAGTAGAGAAATCATTATGCCGGGGAGCTGATTTAGAGGATGGCGTTATGACAACACTTTGGCAAAGAAATTTAATTGAGGGTGGTAGGTCATTTCAAATTAATTTCATTCAAGTCTACATGCCAAGTGAACGATAGTTCAAATATAAAATTAGAAATCCACACCACTTGCATGTTCACAATTTGAAAAAAATTGATGAGGTACAACCCTTTTGCACATGTGGTTGATTATGTTCTTCTTGTTGATCCACGTCGGGTTCCTAAAAAAGAATAATTTGACAAGTAAAAATGTTTTGAATACAAATATTATGTACTTGGGGGCAACCATTATGTAGAAGCTCAAAGGAAATTAATGGAGGAATATCCCAATAATCAGCGTGTTTTGAAAAAATGAAATGTATCATTTATGTTGGTTTAACGGATATAAAAATCAAAGTTATTGGCATGGGATCATAATTCAGATAATGAGTATAGGATTTCTATGAATTTTATCCAAAGGGATTCAGATTTATTCATAGAGAATTTGAAGAAAAAATGTGGTAGTGATAAGAGAAAGGTTGATCATTTCATTCCGGAAGGAATGTTGCATGGAAATCGATTATCAAAATCTGAATAAAAAAGTAAGTTCAAAAGGTGACAAAGTAAATTATGAAATATTCAAAGTATGGATAACATTTTCTAGTTCACATTTATAATCGGAGAGATATGGGAATTGATTGATCATATTTTTGAGTTGTGGGAGAACGTTGGCATCAAAAGTCAAAAGGTCAAAAAGAAAGTCTAAACCATTATGTATGCATCGACATCGGAGTCCCCGAAATGAAGCTCCTTCCAAAATATATGAATATCACACACTTTGGAGATCAATGCGAGGAGTGAAGGATGAAAAGATTGTCAAAAAAATATTATCTCGCATAAAGTGAGGGAGAAATAAAAAATGGAGGGAAATGTCCGAGATTTCTAAAGTAAGGTTTTTATTTTTTACTTTTTTTTGGATTATAAATTTCTATTAAATACAATAAATTTTTGTAGGTATTATTTGTTATACATAGCATTATATTAACATTTTTTACTTCATTTATTCGAGTCACAAGGTTTATATGAGAATACACAAATAAGTGGTTAAATTGTTGAATGGAGATAGTTGGGATGATCTTGTGCCTAATCACCCGATTCAAGTTCTACATGCTGATAAAATATTTTTATCTTGCATTTAAAAAAAAGGTATGTTGATTCATACATTCGTTTCTATTCATGTGTATATTATTTTTAATTTATAACTTATACATTGCTTTTGTTTATTTTATTAAAGATGAATAAGGATGCAAATAGTGCACGAGATAGTTTTTAGAAGTTTTATTGAAAAAATAAAAATGGAAAGGATAAGAAAAACAACATCTTAGTGATGTTGAACTT
Organism: Pinus albicaulis; assembly: GCA_034641835.2. Classification (NCBI taxonomy): domain Eukaryota; kingdom Viridiplantae; phylum Streptophyta; class Pinopsida; order Pinales; family Pinaceae; genus Pinus; species Pinus albicaulis. Next base: position 116,547 of record JAXQQM020077689.1, read on the forward strand.
CCATCAGCTCTTAATCATTTCATTTGGAATGGGCTCCACACTATCCAGGTATCAAATAATATCGTGTAGATCGTGAAGACATTTCAAAACTCATACCTAAAAGGGATTATTCCCTAGTTATTGCAAATATTCCTCATGGTTTCAAAATCCCAAACATTAGAATATGATAGTGACCCTTATACTTATCAAGAATTTAATAAAGTGGTTGCGAGGATTTTTAGAAGTCACAACATCACAATTTTGGAGATTTGTGACACTTTCATTCGTACACAAAATTGGGGTTGTTATTATCAAGCTTCAAGGGAAAAGAAAAAGTCAAGAATGTAGCTTACATGGTAAGGCGTTGAAATTGTATGTTTTATTAATGTTTAAAAAATCATTTATGTATAAAGTTAATTGAAATTTTACTATTTAATGTTACAAGAAAAAATCCAAATATTATTTGTGGTGGAAATCAACCAATTATAAGTGACTTTGTGAGTTCATTCATGTTGAAAGTTGGACAAAGGATGATAGTTACAAGATTATACTTTTCAATCAAGTAGATGGAAAGAATCATACCCAAGCACTGGTCCATGATGCTCGTTGTAAAATAACTAACATATGAAGATAAATAAGCAAAAGGAGATATAGTTGACATATATAAAAAACCAAAGTCATTGATTAACTATCTTTTAGATTTATGTTCAAATGAAAGATATTGGGTTTTGGATTTATTTTCAGGCTTAGGTAAGTTTTATTATATAAGAATGAATTTCACTATTTTTTTAATTTTTTTTGTTTTTATACTAATTTACTAAAAAAATTGTTTTGTACTTGATGATTAGGTACAACACTAGCATGTTTCTTAAAAAAAAGGAAGAAATTGCATTTCCATTGAAAAATACCTAGTACAATGCAAATTTATTCATCAAAGAATCAATGCTCTTGAATTTCTTCCGTGATGCAATGCAAGAATTTGGTTTGAGAAAAAGTGGATTTTAATGAATCTTGTGCGGTAAAAAAGAAAAGAACCTCAACCACCATTAGATGGAATTATTGGAAAGGCATACTTTGGGATGTTCGCAGACATCAAAGACCCATCAAAAAGAGGAAAAGGATGAAATCGAAAGCCAATCATGAAAATATTGTGGAAGAGGACAATAATGAAACACTTGAGGATGAAGAGTTTGGGTTACATGTTATTATTGATTAAATATTATGTAAGCTTCCAAATGAAGCTCATTTTTTGTAACTATTCATAAGTTATACTTGTAATGTTTTGACTCTAACATTTTATGAGAAGAAATAAATATTCAATTGTTGTTATTATATGTTTAATATTTGTATAATGTGATTTTCACTTCATTTTTATGTGAATCATGTAAGTTTTGAAAAAAAACTATAATTATTATTAATTTTTACATAAAATTCAGCAAAAATTGCTAATTTTTATACCTTTTTTGTTAATTATTTCCTATAAAAAATGGTTTATTTGACATGTCAATTTTAGCAAAAGACGTATATGTATATTTTTTAGTTTTTTCTATAATCAAAATGTGTTTTTTATGTAAATTGTTAAAAATTCTTTCTCTTTTAGTGGCAATTATTTCATGTGCAATGAAATATTATTTAACAATATATAATTAGATAGAAGATTGACACCGTAAAATTTTGACCTTTTTTTATTTTTTTTAGATTGCAAAAAATCAAACATCTCACTCTAAAAAAAATTAAAAGAAAAACAAAAAACAATTACATTGAAAAACACTTAAACAAAATATGTAAGTGAAGAGGAAGATGTCGAATACCTCGAAAATTGTTAAATTTAGAAAATAATTATTAGCATTTAATAGATTAGAAAAATTTAAGTAAAAAGATAAGTCTTCTAAAAAAAGGGGATGATGTTGGCATCAAAACTTTCCAAAATAAACATAAAAACACTAAAATTTTAAAAATAATGTCTATACTTGGTACATAAGAAAATTTGATGTGTAAAAAAACATGCTATTAAGAGTATTTTTGAATCGTGCTCTTTTCAAAACTCGAACCATTTTTTGCTACCTAAAAAAAGCGGGTAGTCGTTGGTTTTCCGTCTCGTTTCAAAGTTTACATTGTTAAAGGCATTAATCATAAGATTATTTACAAATATGACCTTTAATAAGCCTATTAATCATCAAAAAACTCATGAGCAGTGATTTACAACAACCAAATTTTACCTTTGACCTCCACGTGTAATGAAAAGCCTTCAAACCCATAAACGCAACAAATTTTGTGGAAGATGATTTGGAGGCCTTCCCGGATGAATTTTTTGCTGCAAAAGTTATGGTTGGAAAGCTAATAACACAATGGAGTCATCAATCACTACAAACATCAGCTCCTAACCCCTAAAAAATTGACTTGAAATCAAATTGTCCCAAAAACGCGATTGGTGGTCCGATAAAGTGGCGTAGAAGGTGAAAATTGGAACTTTTTTGACCATTTACTAAATATTTATGAATCTCCAAGTGTCCCCATATAATTTTATGACATACATATGCCATAATATATCTCCACATGCTTCAAATCATCCATTTAGACCTCATGAGAAAAAGCACATCAACTACATGTGTTTCTATAGGTCAAATTTTTTGCATTTTTTGTAAAAAATGGGGGTCAACGATGAAGTGATATCTCCTTAACCATAAGACTTTTTTACAATATGGGGAGAGGTTTCTGTAGAGATGGTTTTTGTGAAGAAAAAACTCTCTCATTTTTTTTGCAAAATCATTCCCATATTCTCGGAATCACGTGCCACAAAATAATGGCTAAGACAGAAATTAAATTAGAGAATTTGATTTTTTGAAAAATAGGCTTCAAAATTTTTCAGCATATCTTCCAAATCAAACACTCTTTGCATAAATTGAAGGCATTTTTTTTTCTTTGGTCTATTACTGAAAAAATCTTTCGGCTTTGTAAAATGCATCTCCATCACTTCGAACCCGATTTTTGAAGTAAAAATTGTCCCTGTGTGCAATGTAAACCCTAGCAAACGATCACAAAACTCAAAATTCAAAAAAAATTCACCTTTCTCTTTGGTATTTGTCTTTAAGTTAGACCACCAATGATGCATCGGCTAATACGTCAAGGTTATCCTATTAAATCAAGATGGTAGCCTACGTCTTGCACCTTTAAATAAAACCCTCGAGCGGTTGCATGCTCAAATGATATTCTAATAAATTATAATGAATTGACCTCTTGCATATGAATGGGCTCATATCTTGAGATCTCTCCTCCTTTGAATTTCCTCTTTTCACTAATATACGCACATGTTTGACTTTGCTTCGACAGAAACCCTAGTTTCACACAATAATAGGTAAGGGGAATTTAGTGCGCAAAACGAGAAAGGGTGAAAAAAACAACAAATTGAGGGTATGGAATGGAGGGGGTGCCAAGAAAAAATATGAAAAAAATTATGGGGAGTAGGGAAGGGTTTTAGGAAGACAATGAAATTGGAATTCTTTAATTTGAGTGAGGGAGAGTGTGCGTGAAAAAGGAAAACACAGGTCCTAGGCTAGAAGCGCAACAACTAGCCAGGGTAGTGAGATAAAATGATAAAATGGCTGAATTTAAGTGTGGGGAATGGTGAGAAATGTCTAATGAGGTATATTTTAGATGTTAGGCTTATAAACTAGGAAATTTCTCTTGAAAAGAAGCCAAAAGAATAATGAAATTTAAAGAATGAGCAAAACCACAGCAGAAATCCTAGGTAATGATTTTAATCAATTATCTAAGTGAAATTGATTGAAGAAAGGTTTGTGAAGGATATAATTACTTGATTAAAGATATTTAAAGCATCTGAGATGAAGTTTTGAACTGTTCTTTCCTCCTTATGCCTCACATCACAACAACCACGCCAAAGCATGGGAACAACCTGACAAAATTAGAAATTTGGGTGATGGAATTCTAACTTATGATGGTTGTAGAAAGTGTTAAAATGGCAAAGAGGAGCTCTCGAAGCTTGTGGGAGGATGGAATGAAGTTTAATACACTCTGATGTGCTTTTTATAACTCAAAAAAAAGTGATTTTGGCTTGATGAAAACATGACATCATGTACTTTTGAGAAAATGACTATTGAATGATTTAACATGCAACATTATTTTCCAAAATGAAATGTTACCTTGATTATTTTTGTTCCCTAATTGATAACTTCCATGATGATGACAAAAAATGGATGACATGAATCCCTTGTTTTCTTTTGATGACTAATATGATGAGGACCATCAAATGTAAATCCCATACTCATGACCTAGATGATGATCCATTGACTCTTTTGATGACCTAGGACAGGGGAAAAAAGACGTGACCATGATGGATGATGGTGACCTTGAACAAGTGGAGGGAGTAGAAACAATCTAGACAATAACCAATGACCATATGAAAACAGATATGTCAAATTTTATTTGAAAAAAATAACAATTTTGACCCTAAGACCCTATCAATCACATGGAAAGAGTAAATTTGATCACCTGGTGACTCATAGACACTAACACTGTATATACACCAATTAGACAGTGGTCATATGTCACCCACATGACCAATTATTAAAAACCTTGCGGATCGTGTGGCACAACTATTTTGATTTGATAGCCATACCATATTCAACTCACCCTCTCCCAATATTTTCTAACAAATTAACAAGAGGGGTGAGGTATGTTATTTGTTTCTTGTGCAAATAAAACTCTCATTGGTTCTTCATTTTCTATTTTCTCCACATTCCACACTTTCGTTAGATGGGATACCATTATCAATTATGAGCTGCCTTCCCAACAATTAACAAGTGTGGGGCATCCCACAATCCATTATTTGTTGGACATTCACTAATAAAAATTTCTCCATCACATGTTCTATGTTAGTCTACGCCAATATTCTGAGTTACCACAATGTACCTTGGCGTTGCTAGAAAACGATGAAACAAAGAATTTCCATCCTTCGAAGACCAATTTTTGACTTGAACCCTTTGTTAGTCCATGCAAAAACATAGATGATATGCCTTATGGGTCCCTACGATAACACAATTTAAGATTACATGGTTTGACTCATGGTGTCACCTAGACACCGATAAGTCACGTAGAGACACGTTGTCGAAAGCTCCACACTCACTCATCTCCACTGCGATTTTTTTCAACATCACACCAATGCTAGGGTGACATCAACTCTACCATGTCGCATCCTCTAAATTTTCCACATGCCATCTAAAAACCCACCCTTTGGCTATCCAAAAGGGCATTTTTACCTACCACATGTCACACTAATAGTGTGCCACACTAGTAGTATTCCCACATCATTGATCCATGTTATTTATAATTTTATGTGGCAACCATGAAACCATACTCATATGCATGTGGCATATGCCACTTGATATTAAGCTCGCAGGGTCCCATCGGGTCTTGGTCCCTTCGTGCAAATTGACAATTCCATGTTATACCAATTTTGGTTTAATGTGAGGTTTCTCCATTATAAGCCATAGAATTTATCACTTCTCTCAGATAGATATTTTTACATCCCACCATTTAATAACGCCTCGATATAATAAGGCCTTATGGAAAACCTCAAAGAGGTGCAATGTGAAATTTTGAGTATGGTAATGATAATATTTGTAATGTTCCAAATGGGGAAAGAACAGCCGTAGGGGAATATCTTATGATATTCCACTATGGATTCATAGTAGTATGGAAGCACACCATAAATTCTAAAACTGGAGATAGACTGGTAGGGTGTATCATCGATTATATCACCTCTAAAGGAGAGGGTCAAAACCAAAGGCTTCTTGGCCCGTTCTAGACTCGTCTATAGAAGACCGATGAAACACAACAAGTGTGGGAATGACACACTCCTCTTGGATTTTTATGCCCTTGGGAACTCATATCTATAGATCTAAATAATGGACCCGAAGAGGAGTCAAAACCAAACAAGAAAGGAGAAGGAAATTCCACTTTCAGAAAAATCTGCAAGAGGGCTCATGGTGACAGGGTCGATAATACAAATGGTAGCAATAATAACGACTTACCAGGGACTGGTTTCCATTATTATTGGGCTGTGCGGACCTCCATGCTGAAATTTAGGAAAAAGAAAAAAGGGTTTAAGGGCCTTAAATGATCTCCACAAAGCTCGACTAGTTAAAAATCAAACTAAGGATAGCTAATGGAATGAAGAGAAACCCACTTCAAAATTGTGCAGCTTTCAGTAGAGACTCACCGTGAAATCAGCCATCAGACATTTATTATAGTATAGCAGCATCAAATCAGACTTTCAATAGAGCCTTTCAAGAAAGTACATGAATTGCGCAGAGGAAATAAAGCAAGAAATCTTCATAAATAGGGGCCAGCAATGTATGTAAAAAGTGGATGAATAGACACCGTCCCTATAAGTGTGCTTCAGAAGCATAATTTTGGATTACAGATCTACAGCAAATTCATGGGCTGAAACATCAGATCCATATCATATTTGGAAACTACTCGACCTTTCCAATCAAGATCCCCTTGGGTTTTTACAAATTAATGCACTAGAAAGTGTAGATCTAACTTTTGTACATAGAACTCATAGAAAGCTTCAGTAATTTTTTGAAGATGAATTTATTCATGATATACGACAGATCTGAAACATAATATATCAGCAAGCTACTTCATAAATATTCAAGGTGAGAGGCGAAAGCCCCAATCACCAGTAAAGTAAGTACAATGATAGACAATAGCAACTAGCGATAAAAGTAGACATTAAATAACACATTTCACTAGAGAAACAACGTTGTAGCTTGAGATGAATGTTAAAATAGATGAAATATACAGATTTGAACTAAAAATACAACAAAGATACTCCTTCCGTGTGGTCACAAGACACCCTCCCACGAGAGAAATGCCTCAAAACATCTAGATCCTTGGAGAACCCGAATCACCACTTGCCGCAAATTCACCTGCATTTAGCAAAAACCCTCAATAGGGACCAGCACTGCTAATGGAGATGAAGCTTGGAAAAAATGCTAGATAGTGGATAAATGCATCACATTACCCTCCAAGAGCTACTCAAGGAAGGATGGAGGATTCCTAAACAGGAGATCCTCTCTTTCTTTTGCTAAACAGCAAAGAGAAATGGAGTTTCCTTAGCAAGCTCAGAAAATGAAATATGATAAAAAAAAACCTCATGAGCCTTCATCCTCCTTTTATAAGATTTGAGTCTCTTGGAAAACCCTAAACCACTTTAATCTTTTGGTTTCGTTCACTCTTGGAAACCCCTTCTAGAACTGCACAGTCCATCAAGGAGGTTCAATGCACCTAGACAACGTTGTTGACTTGGTAAAATAGGATCTCCTTTGGTGGTCTTGGCCCTTTCACACCTGCAAGATTTTATTCCAATGGCCCAAATATGTCTCTTTTCACATAGGCACTGATCTATTATTGATTTGCAAGAGGATTACAAATCCTTCTTTACAATTTATTCATTAATCATGAAATACAAAGCAAATAAGAAAAAATTAATGTTCCAAATTAGCTGAAGCTAATTTAGGAACATTACAGTCTCCCCCTCCAAAATGTTGCTTGTCCTAAAGCAATTGCAAGGATGCTGCAAAACTTCTACTTCTTCTCTTGTGGCCTCCTCATCAAATAGTCTCCTCCATTGCTCTGAATTTTCTGCAATATCTTTGTCTTCCCAGTGGTCCTTCCTTAATATGAAAGTTTTCCCTTGATGAATAAAATCAAAGGCTCTCATCATGAATAAATGGAAGGTTGTTGTGGAAACCTTCTTGTTGATCCATGGCCTCCTCAAGATAGAAGTTATGTCTGTCATGGGGTTTTCATGATCCATGAAAGACTCCCATCCCCATGCTATCATCAAAATGAAGTGGATCACCTCCCAGCTTGGCAATCCATAGAAGATCTCCTCCCCAATACATGTGAGAGGCATGTCACCAACCAACATATGGCCCACTTTGCAAAGAGACAAGTGATTTATCATAGTGGCCATACAAGATCTCATGCTCCCATGGAAGAATGAAATGCAAAAAGAATGGGTAACTCCTTCCCCCAAGGGCACATTCAACAAGTGTGCCTTTCCTTCAACTATGTCCCCAACAAAGATAAGAACATCTTTAGATTTTGGGATCATGATTAGAGTCATGCTAGCTGCCATGTGTGATAGATGAGAAGGAAGATGTTCCCTCATATGCAACCAGCGCAGTTTTATCCTTAACTACCATAGAATAAGTTATGACAAGTGCCTCCGCCAACACTTGTTTGTTGCCTCATGTATTTGGAATGCTTGGAGAGTGTACATCATGGTTGGTGTAAAAGAATCACACCATGAGGAATATAATAATTTTCCAAGGTTCTCCAAGGAATGGCCTGCATCAACATAGTTCATGGCCTTGGATGGCCCATGAAACCCATCATACTTAGTGCCCCATCTTGGCACCATGCCCTGCAAATGAGTGTCAGAAAAATATAATCATATAGGAGATAAAAAATAATGCTCAAGAGGATGAGCCTCTCTATATACTTGTTTTACATCACTAGGGTAACTCATGGATGAGTTCCCTCTCACACTCAAAGAATAAGGAGGTGTGAATGGTGGCTCCTCCCAAGAGCTATGTTGCTCCTCGTCTACCAAGTAGTCCATTCACTTCTTTATATGAGAGTACACATATTCTTTGTAGCCTTCCCATATGAATCCACCCAAGAGAGTATGATATACTTTGACAAAACCAGTGGGTTTGGAAAGCAGGATTTCATAGATGGAATCAAATAGTCCCTCCTTGAGTTTGGAGTCACTAGCCAAAAGAATAAGATTATAGAAATAGATAACTCCATTTACCACCTTGAACCTTTCATCCTTTACTTCCCCTTCAAGAACCCCCCATGTGAAAAGGTCCTTGGAGTATTCCATCATGACTTGGGAATCCCAACAACGATCCAAGCTCTCCAAGAATGACAGTGTTGTAGAGGTCTGAAATGTAGCCCCTGTCTTCTCATGGCACCCATCTTTGACATCCTTGATATCAAAATCACATGTTGGAGCATCATTATCTTCCCTTTGCTGCCCCATTTGCAGTTGTTCTTGCATAAGAAAAGATTGGAGCACATGGAAATCAACTTACCCTTGGAAAGTCCTTGTTTTCCAAAAACTCCTCCTTTTGGCCCATGTATACAAGAGGGTTAGGATCCCCTTGCCATCTTCAAAAATATCCTTTGTGAATGAAGAGATCATGGGCTGCCCCAAAGATATGGAGTTTCCATGTGCCCTCATTCTCATGTCATCATAGATCTCTGATTTCTCCTTTCTCAGCGCAGATATCTGAGTGGGAGTTTGCAATGTCCCTTTCAGGAAACTTCTCATCTCTCTCCTGAATGCTTGAGAGATTCTCTGCACTGTGCTAGCTTCTCCCAAGGCTCCCTCCTTAGCTAAGTATTCATATGTGGACCATATTTGAGAGAACACTTTAGATTTCCTCCTATCAAGAGGTGCTCCTAGTAGAGGACCTCCTTGCAAAGAGGTGTCAAGGCATAGAGTAGAATGTGGATGTAGGTAGACAGATTTGTCCCTACCTTCAATGCATAAGTCCTCTTGCCTTCTTTGTGCTTCCTAGCTCTAAAGTAGAGAAGGGTTCATGCTCTCCACCTTGTGATGCCCTTCCTCCTCTTCTACCTCCCCTATCTCTAAGACCTCATCATTAATCAATGATAGTACATGCTCCTTATGCATGAGATCCTGTGGGACTCTTTGCAAGAGTGCAAGATTCTATTCTCTTGGAGAAAGTGCTCCAATATCTTCCTCATGAAGTGCTTGAGGTGCCTTTGTTTTGACTGTGTTATCATCTCCAGCCTTCCCCTCCTCTTCAATAACTGAAATTGTACCATCATCAATGAGAGACACTTGATCTTGATCAACTATTGAAGGAGAAACCTTCATGCTTTCCTCTTGAGATGAGGAATCTTCACCAAATGGAGATCTTGCCCTTGGAAATGCATCAATCAAGATCACACCTTACTTTTCCCCTTTCATGAAGGAATCACTGGCAAAGTGCTGAAGCTCTGATGATATGGCTGAGTGCACATATCCATGAGATGAGGATTCAGAATGTTCCTCATGCACAGATCTTGTAGATTTGATTGGAAAATCTTCCTTTTGAAACTCCTTGGGAGCTTCACTGCTGCTTCTCTTTTCTTCCTGCACATCCTCCTTGGGTAGGCTCTTCTTAAATCTGAAAATAGATGAGATTAAACTCATCTTCTTCATGTTTCCCTTGCCCTTGATTTCACTGATAGCTTGATCTCACAGGTTGTGCTAGAGATCATGCTCTGATACCACTGTAATGTTCCAAATGCGCAAGAATAATATCATTAGGGAATATCTTAAAATATTCCACTATGGATTCAAAATAGTATGGAAGCACACCATATATTCTAAACCAGAGATATACTGGTAGGGCATTTACTGATTGTATCACCTCTAAAGAGAGGGTGAAAACCGGAGGCTTCATGGCCCGTTCCAGACTCTCTCTATAGAAGACTGATGAAACAAAGAAAGTGTGGGAATGAAACAATCCTCTTGAATTTTTATGCACTTGGGAACCCTAGATCTACAGATCTAAAGAATGGACCCAGAAGAGGAGCCAAAAACCAAACAAGCAAGGAGAGGGAAATTCCACTTCTGGGAAAAACTGCAAGAGGCTCAAGGGTAACGCTGTGTAAGAAAAATGGTGCAAGAATAACACTGACTAGGGATAGGTTCCCTTATTATTGGCTGTATGGGACCTCCATGCTGAATTTCAGGAAAAAAATGGGTTTAAGGGCCTTAAACAGATCTCCCACGAAGCTGACTAGTTAAAAATCAGCTAAGGATCAGGGGTGATGAAATAAAGAGAAATCCGCTTCAGAATTGTGTAGTTTCAGCAGAGAGTCACTAAAAATCAGACATCAGATATGTATTACAGTATAGAAGTAGCAAATCGGACTTTTAATGGAGCCTCTCAAGAAATACAGTGAATTGCATGAGGAAATAAGCAAGAAATCTTCAGAAATAGGGGCTGCAATGTATGTAAAAAGTGCAGAAATGAATAGACAACATCCCTCTAAGTGTGCTTCAGAAGTATAATGTTACATTACAGATCTACAAAAAATTCATGGCTGAAACATCAGATCCATATCAGATCTAGAAACTACTCAGCCTTCTAATCAAGATCCCCTTAGGGTTTTTACAAAATAATGCACTAGAAAGTGTAGATCTAACTTTTTTTACATAGAACTGCAGAAAGCTTCAGTAATTTCTAAAGCTAAATTTTTTCATGATATACAACAGATTTGAATATAATATATCAGCAAGCTACTTCATAAATCTTCAAGGTGAGAGGCAAGCCTCAATCACCAGAAAGTAAGTACAATGAAGAAATACAACTAGCAGTAAAAGCAGTACATAAAATAACACATTTCACTAGAGAAACAATGGTGTAGCTTGATATGAATGTTACAATAGATGAAATATACAGATATTAACTAAAAACAAAACAGAGATCCTCTTCCGGGTGGTCACAAGACACCCTCCCTGAGAGAAATCCTTCAAAACATCTAGATCCTTGGAGATCTGAATCATCACTTGCTGCAAATTCACTGCAGCTACAAAACCCTCAACAGGACCAGCGCTGCTAATGGAGATGAAGCTTGGCCAAAATTCCAGATAATGGAGAAATGCGTCACATTACCCTCCAAGAGCTACTCAAGGAAGGATGGAGGATTCCTAAATAGGATATCATGTCTTTCTCTTGCTAAACAGTAAAGAGAAATGGAGTTGCCTTAGCAAGCTCAGAAAATGAAATATGATCAACAACAACCTCATGAGCCTTCATCCTCCTTTTATAATATTTGAGTCTCTTGGAAAACCCTAAACCACTTTCATCTTTTGGTTCCTTTCACACTTGGAAACCCCTTCTAGAACTGTGTAGTCCATCAAGGAGGTTCAATGAACCTATACAACTTTTTTGACTTGGTCAAATAGGATCTCCTTTGGTGGTCTTGGCCCTTTCACACCTGCAATATTTTATTCCAATGGCCTAAATATGTCTCTTTTCACATATGCACTGATTTATTCTTGATTTTCAAGAGGATTAGACTTCATTCTTTACAATTGATTCATTAATCATGAAATACAAAGAAAATAAGGCAAAATTCATGTTCCAAATTAGCTGAAGCTAATTTAGGAACATTACAGTTTCCCCCTCCAAAATGTTGCTTGTCCTCAAGCCACTACAAGGGTGAAAAAAAACTTCTCCTTATTCTCTTGTGGCCTCCTCATCAAATAGTCTCCTCCATTGCTCTGAATTTTCTTCAATATCTTTTTCTTCCCAATGGTCCTTCCTTAATATGAAAGTTTTCCCTTGATGAATAAACTCAAAGGCTCTCATCATGAAGAAATGGAAGGTTGTTGTGGAAACCTTCTTGCTGATCCATGGCCTCCTCAAGATAGAAGTGATGTCTATCATGGGGTTTTCATGATCCATGAAAGACTCCCATCTCCATGCTATCATCAAAATGAAGTGGATCACCTCCCAGCTTGGCAATCCATAGAAGATCTCCTCCCCAATACATGTGAGAGGCATGTCACCAACCAACATATGGCCCACTTTTCAAAGAGACAAGTTATTTATCATAGTGGCCATACAAAATATCATGCTCCCATGGAAGCATGCAATGAAAAAATAATGGGGAACTCCTTCCCCCAAGGGCACATTCAACAAGTGTGCCTTTCCTCCAACTATGTTCCCTAACAAGGATAAGGAAATATTCATCTTGTGGGATCATGATTAGAATCATGCTAGCTGCCATGTGTGATAGATGAGAAGCAAGATGTTCCTTCATGTGCAACCAATGAAGTTTTATCCTTAACTTCCATAGAATAAGATATGACAAGTGCCTCCCCCAACACTTGTTTGCTGCCTCATGTCTTTGGAATGCTTGGAGAGTGTACATCATGGTTGGTGTAAAATAATCACACCATGAGGAATATAATAGTTTTCCAAGGTTCTCCAAGGAATGGCCTGCATCAACATAATTTATGGCCTTGGATGGTCCATGAAACCCATCATAATTAGTGCCCCATCTTGGCACCATGCCCTGAAAATGAGTGTTAGAAAAATATAAGAATATAGGAGATACAAAATAATGTTCAAGAGGATGAGCCTCTCTATATACTTGTTTTACATCAGTGGGGTAGCTCATGGATGAGTTCCCTCTCACACTCAAAGAATAAGGAGGTGTGAATGGTGGCTCCTCCTATGAGCTATGTTCCTCCTCCTCTACCAAGTAGTCCATGCACTTATTCATATGAGAGTACACATCTTATTTGTAGCCTTCCCATATGAATCCACCCAAGAGAGTATGATATGCTTTGACAAAGCTAGTGGGTTTGGAAATCAGGATTTCATAGATGGCATCAAATAGTCCCTCCTTGAGTTTGGAGTCACTAGCCAAAAGAATAAGATTATAGAAATAGATAACTCCATTTGCCACCTTGAACCTTTCACCCTTTACTTCCCCTTCAAGAACCCCCCATGTGAAAAGGTTCTTGGAGTATTCCATCATGACTTGGGAATCCCAACAAGGATCCAAGCTCTCCAAGAATGACAGTGCTGTAGAGGTCTGAAATGAAGCCCCTTTTTTCTCATGGGTCCCATATTTGACATCCTTGATATCAAATTCACATTTTGGAGCATCATTATGTTCCCTTTGCCGCCCCATTTGCAGTTGTTCTTGCACAAGACATTATTGGAGCATATGGAAATCAATTTCCCCTTGGAAAGTCCTTGTTTTCCAAAACCTCCTCCTTTTTTCCCATGTATATAAGAGGATTAGGATCCCCTTGCCATCTTTAGAAATATCCTTTGTGAATGAAGAGATCATGGGCTGCCCCAAAGATATGGATTTTCCATGTGCCCTCATTCTCATGCCATCATAGATCTCTGATTTCTCCTTTCTCAGTGCAGATTTCTGAGTGGGAGTTTGCAATGTCCCTTTCAAGAAACCTCTCATCTCTCTCATGAATGATTGAGAGATTCTCTACGTTGTGCTAGCTTCTCCCAAGGCTCCCTCCTTAGCTAAGTATGTATATGCAACCCATAGTTGAGAGAAAAATTTAGATTTCCTCCTATCAAGAGGTGCTCCTAGTAGAGGACCTCCTTGCAAAGAGGTGTCAAGGCACAGAGTAGAATGTGGATGTAGGCAAACAGATTTGTCCCTACCTTCAATGCATAATTCCTCTTGCCTTTTTTGTGCTTCCAAGCTTTGAAGTAGAGAAGGGTTCATGCTCTCCACCTTGTGATGCCCTTCCTCCTCTTCTACGTCTCCTATCTCTAAGACCTCATCATTAATCAATGATAGTACATGCTCCTTATGAATGAGATCCCGTGGGACTCTTTGCAAGAGTGCAAGAGTCTCTTCTCTTGGAGCAAGTGCTCCAATATCTTCCTCATGAAGTGTTTGAGGTGCCTTTATTTTGACTGTGTTATCATCTCTTGTCTTCCCCTCCTCTTCAATAACTTAAATTGTTCCATCATCAATGAGAGACAATAGATCTTGATCAACTATTGAAGGAGAAACCTTCATGTTTTCCTCTTGAGATGAGGACTCTTCACCAAATGGAGATCTTGCCCTTGGAAATGCATCAATAAAGCTCACACCTTTTTTTTCCCCCTTCATTAAGGAATCACTGGAAAAGTGCTGAAGCTCTGATGATATGGCTGAGTGCACATATCCATGAGATGAGGATTCAGAATTTTCCTCATGCACAGATCTTGTAGATCTGATTGGAAAATCTAGTTTTTGAAACTCCTTGGGAGCTTCACTGTTGCTTCTCTTTTCTTCTTGCACATCCTCCTTAGGGAGATTCTTCTTAAATATGAAAATAGATGAGATTAAACTCATCTTCTTCATGTTTCCCTTGCCTTTTATTTCACTGATAGCTTGATCTCACAGGCTGTGCTAGAGATCACGCTCTGATACCACTGTAATGTTCCAAATGGGGAAGAATAAGCTCAGTGAGAATATCTTAAGATATTCCACTATGGATTCAAAATAGTATGGAATCACACCAGCAATTATAAACCATAGATAGACTGGTAGGGAATTTACTGATTATATCACCTCTAAAGAGAGGGTGAAAACCAGAGGCTTCCTAGCTAGTTCCAGACTCTGTCTATAGAAGAATGATGAAACAAAGAAAGTGTGGGAATGACACACTCCTCTTGGATTTTTCTTCCCTTCGGAACCTTAGATCTACATATCTAAAGAATGAACCCAGAAGAGGAGCCAAAAACCAAACAAGCAAGGAGAGGGAAATTCCACTTCCGAGAAAAACTGCAAGAGGCTCAAGGGTAACGTTGTGTAAGAAAAATGGTGTAAGAATAATGCTAACTAGGGTTGGTTTCCCTTATTATTGTCTGTGTGGGACCTCCATGCTGAGTTTCAGGAAAAAAAATGGGTTTAAGGGCCTTAAATAGATTCTCCCACGAAGCTAACTTGTTAAAAATCAGCTAAGGAGAAGGGTTGATGGAATGAAGAGAAACCTACTTCAGAAATGTGCAGTTTCAGCAGAGACTCACTATAAATAAGACATCAGACATGTATTACATTATAGCAGCATCAAATCAGACTTCTAATGGAGCCTCTCAAGAAATACAGTGAATTACATGAGGAAATAAGCAAGAAATCTTCAAAAATAGGGGCTGCAATATATGTAAAAAGTGAAAAAATGAATAGACAATGTCCCTATAAGTGTGCTTCAGAAGTATAATGTTAGATTAAAGATCTAAAAAAAATTCATGGCTATAACATCAGATCCATATCAGATCTGGAAACTATTCAACCTTCTAATCAAAATTCCTTTAGGATTTTTACAAAATAATGCACTAGAAAGTGTAGATCTAACTTTTTGTACATAGAACTACAGAAAGATTCAGTAATTTTTGAAGATGAATTTATTCATGATATCAAACAGATCTAAATATAAGATATCAGCAATCTACTTCATAAATCTTCAAGGTGAGAGGCCAGCCTCAATCACTAGAAAGTAAGTACAATGAAGAAATACAACTAGCAGTAAAAGAAGTACATAAAATAATGCAGTTCACTAGAGAAAAAATGTTGTAGCTTGAGCTGAATGTTACAATAGATGAAATATACAGATCTGAAGTAAAAATACAATAGAGATCTTCTTCTGGGTGGTCACAAAAAACCCTCCCTGAGAGAAATCCCTTAAAACATCTAGATTCTTGGAGATCTGAATCACCACTTGCTGCAAATTCACTACAGCTGCAAAGCCCTCAACAGGACCAATGCTGCTAATGGAGATGAAGTTTGGAAAAAATGCTGGATAGTGGAGAAATGCATCACATTACCCTCCAAGAGCTACTCAAGGAAGGATGGAGGATTCCTAAACAGGAGATCCTCTCTTTCTCTTGCTAAACAACAAAGAGAAATGAAGTTGCCTTAGCAAGCTCAGAAAATGAAATATGATCAACAACAACCTCATGAGCCTTCATCCTCCTTTTATAAGATTTGAGTCTCTTGGAAAAACCTAAACCACTTTCATCTTTTGGTTCCTTTCACACTTGGAAACCCCTTCTAGAACTACGCAGTCCATCAAGGAGGTTCAATGAACCTAAACAGCGTTGTTGACTTGGTCAAATAGGATCTCCTTTGGTGTTCTTGGCCCTTTCACACCTACAAGATTTTATTCCAATGGCCTAAATATGTCTCTTTTCACATAGGCACTGATTTATTCTTGATTTGCAAGAGGATTAGACATCCTTCTTTACAATTTATTAATTAATCATGAAATACAAAGTAAATAAGGAAAAATTCATGTTCCAAATTAGCTGAAGCTAATTTAGGAACATCACAGTCTCCCCCTCCCAAATGTTTCTTGTCCTCAACCAACTGCAAGGGTGCTGCAAAACTTCTCCTTCTTTTCTTGTGGCCTCCTCATCAAATAGTCTCCTCCGTTGCTCTGAGTTTTCTGCAATATCTTTGTCTTCCCAATGGTCCTTCCTTAATATGAAAGTTTGCCCTTGATGAATAAACTCAAAGGCTCTCATCATGAAGAAATGGAAGGTTTTTGTGGGAACCTTCTTGCTGATCCATGGCCTCCTCAAGATAGAAGTGATGTCTGTCATGGGGTTTTCATAATCCATGAAAGAATCCCATCCCCATGCTATCATCAAAATGAAGTGGATCACGTCCCAAATTGGCAATCCATAGAAGATCTCCTCCCCAATACATGTGAGAGGCATGTCACCAGCCAACATATGGCCCATTTTTCAAAGAGACAAGTGATTTATCATAGTGGCCATACAAAATCTCATGCTCCCATGGAAGCATGCAATGCAAAATGAATGGGGAACTCCTTCCCCCAAGGGCACATTCAAAAAGTGTTCCTTTCCTCCAACTATGTCCCCTAACAAGGATAAGGACATATTCATCTTGTGGGATCATGCTAGCTGCCATGTGTGATAGATGAGAAGGAAGATGTTCCCTCATGTGCAACCAGCGCAGTTTTATCCTTAACTGCCATAGAATATGATAGGACAAGTGCCCCTCCCCAACATTTGTTTATTGCCTCATGTCTTTGGAATTCTTGGAGAGTTTACATCATGGTTGGTGTAAAAGAATCACGCCATGAGGAATATAATAGTTTTCCAAGGTTCTCCAAGGAATCGCCTGCATCAACATAGTTCATGGCCTTGGATGGCCCATGAAACCCGTCATACTTAGTGCCCCATCTTGGCACCATGCCCTGAAAATGAGTGTCAGAAAAATATAAGCATATAGGAGATACAAAATAATGCTCAAGAGGATGAGCCTCTCTATATACTTGTTTTACATCAGTGGGGTAACTCATGGATGAGTTCCCTCTCACACTCAAAGAATAAGGAGGTGTGAATGGTGGCTCCTCCCAAGAGCTATGTTCCTCCTCCTCTACAAAGTAGTCCATGCACTTCTTCATATGAGAGTACACATCTTCTTTGTAGCCTTCCCATATGAATCCACCCAAGAGAGTATGATATGATTTGAAAAAACCAGTGGGTTTGGAAAGAAGGATTTCATAGATGGCATCAAATAGTCCCTCCTTGAGTTTGGAGTCACTAGTCAAAATATTAAGATTATAGAAATAGATAACTCCATTTACCACCTTGAACCTTTCATCATTTAATTCCCCTTCAAGAACACCCCATGTGAAAAGGTCCTTGGAGTATTCCATCATGAGTTGGGAATCCAAACAAGGATCCAAGCTCTCTAAGAATGACAGTGTTGTAGAGGTCTGAAATGCAACCCCTGTCTTCTCATGGCTCCCATATTTGACATACTTGATATCAAAATCACATGTTGGAGCATCATTATCTTCCGTTTTCTGCCCCATTTGCAGCTATTCTTGCAAAATACAAGATTGGATCATATGGAAATCAACCTCCCCTTGGAAAGTCCTTGTTTTCCAAAACCTCCTCCTTTTGGCCCATGTATACAAGAGGGTTAGGATCCCCTTGCCATCTTCAGAAATATCCTTTGTGAATGAAGAGATCATGGGCTTCCCCAAATATATGGAGTTTCCATGTCCCCTCATGCTCATGCCATCATAGATCTTTGATTTCTCTTTTCTTAGCGCAGATATCTGAGTGGGAGTTTGCAATGTCCCATTCAGGAAACTCCTCATCTCACTCCTAAATGCTTGAGAGATTCTCTGCGCTGTGCTAGCTTCTCCCAAGGATCCCTCCTTAGCTAAGTATGCATATGAAACCCATATTTGAGAGAACACTTTAGATTTCCTCCTATCAAGAGGTGCCCCTAGTAGAGGACCTCCTTGGAAACAGGTGTCAAGGCATAGAGTAGAATGTGGATGTAGGTAGACAAATTTGTCCCTACCTTCAATGTATAAGTCCTCTTGCCTTCTTTGTGCTTCCAAGCTCTGAAGTACAGAAGGGCTCATGCTCTCCACCTTGTGATGCCCTTCCTCCTCTTCTACCTCCCCTATCTCCAAGACGTCATCATTAATCAATGATAGTACATGCTCCTTATGCATGAGATCCTGTGGGACTCTTTTCAAGAGTGTAAGAGTCTCTTCTCTTGGATCAAGTGCTCCAATATCTTCCTCATGAAGTGCTTGAGGTGCCTTTGTTTTGACTGCATTATCATCTCCAGTATTCCCCTCCTCTTCAATAACTAAAATTTTCCCATCATCAATGAGAGACAATAGATCTTGATCAACTATTGAAGGAGAAACCTTCATGCTTTACTCTTGAGATGAGGACTCCACCAAATGGAGATCTTGCCCTTGGCAATGCATCAATAAATCTCACACCTTCCTTTTCCCCCTTCATGAAGGAATCACTGGCAATGTGCTAAAGCTCTGATGATATGGCTGAGTGCACATATCCATGAGACGAGGATTCAAAATGTTCCTCATGCACAGATCTTGTAGATCTCATTGGAAAATATTCTTTTTGGAACTCCTTGGGAGCTTCACTGCTGCTTCTCTTTTCTTCTTGCACAGCCTCATTGGGGAGGCTCTTATTAAATCTGAAAATAGATGAGATTAAACTCATCTTCTTCATGTTTCCATTTCCCTTTATTTCACTGATAACTTGATCTCACAGGCTGTGCTAGAGATCATGCTCTGATACCACTGGAATGTTCCAAATGGGGAAGAATAAGCTCAGTAGGGAATATCTTAAGATATTCCAATATGGATTCATATTATTATGGAAGCACACCAGAAATTCTAAACCAGAGATAGATTGGTAGGGAATTTACTGATTATATCACCTCTAAAGAGAGGGTGAAAACCAAAGGCTTCCTGGCTCGTTCTAGACTTTTTCTATAGAAGACTGATGAAACAAAGAAAGTGTGGGAATGACACAATCCTCTTGGATTTTTCTGCCCTTGGGAACATTAGATCTACAGATTTAAATAATGGACCCAAAAGAGGAGCCAAAAACCAAACAAGCAAGGAGAGGGAAATTCCACTTTCGGGAAAAACTGCAAGAGGCTAAAGGGTAACGTTGTAGAAGAAAATTGGTGTAATAATAATGCTTACCAGGGCTGGTTTCCCTTATTATTGGCTTTTTTGGACCTCCATGTTGAATTTCAGGAAAAAAAAATGGGTTTAATGGCCTTAAACAGATCTCCCACGAAGCTGACTAGTTAAAAATCAACTAAGGAGAAGGGTTGATGGAATGAAGAGAAACCCACTTCAGAATTGTACAATTTCAGCAAAGAGTCACTGGAAATCAGCCATCATACATTTATTATAGTATAGCAATAGCAAATCATACTTTAAATGGAGCATCTCAAGAAATACAGTGAATTACATGAGGAAATAAGCAAGAAATATTCAGAAATAGGGGCTGCAATGTATATAAAAAGTGCAAAAATGAATAGACAACGTCCCTCTAAGTGTGCTTCAGAAGTATAATGTTAGATTCAATATCTACATAAAATTCATGGCTGAAACATTAGATCCATATCAGATCTAGAAACTACTCAGCCTTCTAATCAAGATCCCCTTAGGGTTTTTACAAAATAATGCACTAGAAAGTGTAGATCTAACTTTTTGTACATAGAACTACAGAAAGATTCAGTAATTTCTGAAGATGAATTTATTCATGATATACAACAGATTTGAATATAATATATCATCAAGCTACTTAATAAATCTTCAAGGTGAGAGGCAAGCCTCAATCACCAGAAAGTAAGTACAATGAAGAAATACAACTAGCAGTAAAAGCAGTACATAAAATAACGCAGTTCACTAGAGAAACAATGTTGTAGCTTGAGATGAATGTTAAAATAGATGAAATATACAAATCTGAACTAAAAATACAACAGAGTTCCTCTTCCGGGTGGTCACAAGACACCCTCCCTGAGAGAAATCGGTCAAAATATCTAGATCCTTGGAGATCTGAATCACCACTTGTTGGAAATTCACTGCAGCTGCAAAACGCTCAACAGGACCAGTGCTACTAATGGAGATGAAGCTTGGCCAAAATTCCAGATAGTGGAGAAATGAATCACATTACCTTCCAAGAGCTACTCAATGAAGGATGGAGGATTCCTAAACAAGAGATCCTCTATTTCTCTTTCTAAACAGCAAAGAGAAATGGAGTTGCCTTAGCAAGCTCAGAAAATGAAATATGATCAACAACAACCTCATGAGCCTTCATCTTCCTTTCATAAGATTTGAGTCTCTTGGAAAACCCTAAACTACTTTCATCTTTTGTTTCATTTCACACTTGGAAACCCCTTCTAGAACTACGCAGTCCATTAAGGAGGTTCAATGAACCTAGATATTGTTCTTGACTTGGTCAAATAGGATCTCCTTTGGTGGTCTTGGCCCTCTCACACCTGCAAGATTTTATTCCAATGGCCTAAATATGTCTCTTTTCACATAGGCGCTGATTTATTCTTGATTTTCTAGAGGATTAGACATCCTTCTTTACAATTTATTCATTAATCATGAAATAAAAAGTAAATAAGGAAAAATTCATGTTCCAAATTAGCTGAAGCTAATTTAGGAACATTACAGTCTCCCCCTCCCAAATTTTTCTTGTCCTCAAGCAGCTACAAGGGTGTTGCAAAACTTCTCCTTCTTCGCTTGTGGCCTCCTCATCAAATATTCTCCTCCATTGCTCTGAATTTTTTGCAATATATTTGTCTTCCCAATGGTCCTTCCTTAATATGAAAGTTTTCCCTTGATGAATAAACTCAAAGGCTCTCATCATGAAGAAATGGAAGGTTGTTGTGGAAACCTTCTTGCTGATCCATGGCCTCCTCAAGATAGAAGTGATGTCTGTCATGGGGTTTTCATGATCCATGAAAGACTCCCATCCCCATGCTATCATATAAATGAATTGGATCACCTCCCAGCTTGGAAATCCATAGAAGATCTCCTCCCCAATACATGTGATAGGCATGTCACCAACCAACATATGGCCCACTTTGCAGAGAGACAAGTGATTTATCATAGTGGCCATACAAAATCTCATGCTCCCATGGAAGCATGCAATGCAAAAAGAATGGGGAACTCCTTCCCCCAAGGGCACATTCAACAAGTGTGCCTTTCCTCCAACTATGTCCCCAACAAGGATAAGGACATCTTCAGCTTGTGGGATCATGATTAGAATCATGCTAGCTTCCATGTGTGATAGATGAGAAGGAAGATGTTCCCTCATGTGCAACCAGTGCATTTTTATCCTTAACTGCCATAGAATAAGATATGACAAGTGCCTCCCCCACCACTTGTTTGCTGCCTCATGTCTTTGGAATGCTTGGAGAGTGTACATCATGGTTGGTGTAAAAGAATCACACCATGAGGAATATAATAGTATTCCAAGGTTCTCCAAGGAATGACCTGCATCAACATAGTTCATGGCCTTGGATGGCCCATGAAACCCATCATACCTAGTGCCCCATATTGGCACCATGCCCTGCAAATGAGTGTCAGAAAAATATAAGCATATAGGAGATACAAAGTAATGCTCAAGAGGATAAGCCTCTCTATATACTTGTTTTACATCAGTGGGGTAACTCATGGATTAGTTCCCTTTCACACTCAAAGAATAAGGAGGTGTGAATGGTGGCTCCTCCCAAGAGCTATGTACTCCTCCTCTACCAAGTAGTCCATGCACTTCTTCATATGAGAGTACACATCTTCTTTGTAGCCTTCCCATATGAATCCACCCAAGAGAGTATGATATGCTTTGACAAAACCAGTGGGTTTGGAAAGAAGGATTTCATAGATGGCATCAAATAGTCCCTCCTTGAGTTTGGAGTCACTAGCCAAAAGAATAAGATTATATAAATAGATAACTCCATTTACCACCTTGAATATTTCATCCTTTACGTCCCCTTCAAGAACCCCCCATGTGAAAAGGTCCTTAGAGTATTCCATCATAAGTTGGGAATCCCAACAAGGATCCAAGCTCTCTAAGAATGACAACGCTATAAAGGTCCGAAATGTAACCCCTGTCTTCTCATGGATACCATATCTGACATCCTTGATATCAAAATCACATGTTGGAGCCTCATTATCTTCCCTTTGCTACCCCATTTGCAGTTTTTCTTGCAGAAGACAAGATTGGAGCATATGGAAATCAACTTCCCCTTGGAAAGTCCTTGTTTTCCAAAATCTCCTCCTTTTGGCCCATGTATACAAGAGTGTTAGGATCCCCTTGCCATCTTCAAAAATCTCCATTGTGAATGAATAGATCATGGGCTGCCCCAAAGATATGGAGTTTCCATGTGCCCTCATGCTCATGCCATCATAGATCTCTGATTTCTCCTTTCTTAGTGCAGATATCTAAGTGGGAGTTTGCAATGTCACATTCAGAAAACTCCTCATCTCTCTCCTGAATGCTTGAGAGATTCTCTGCGTTATGCTAGCTTCTCCCAAGGCTCCCTCCTTAGCTAAGTATGCATATGTAGCCCATAGTTGATAGAGCACTTTATAGTTCCTCCTATCAAGAGGTGCTCCTAGTATAGGACCTCCTTGCAAAGAGGTGTCAAGGCATAGAGTAGAATGTGGATGTAGGCAGACAGATTTGTCCCTACCTTCAATGAATAAGTCCTCTTGCCTTCTTTGTGCTTCCAAGCTCTGAAGTAGAGAAGGTTTCATGCTCTCCACCTTGTGATGCCCTTCCTCCTCTTCTACCTCCCCTATCTCCAAGAACTCATCATTAATAAATGACAGTACATGCTCCTTATGCATGAGATCCTGTGGGACTCTTTGCAAGAGTGCAAGAGTCACTTCTCTTGGAGAAAGTGCTCCAATATCTTCCTCATGAAGTGCTTGAGGTGCCTTTGTTTTGACTACGTTATCATCTCATGTCTTCCCCTAATATTCAATAACTGAAATTGTCCCATCATCAATGAGAGACAATAGATCTTGATCAACTATTGAAGGAGAAACCTTCATGCTTTCCTCTTGAGATGAGGAATCTTCACCAAATGGAGATCTTGCCCTTGGTAGTGCATCAATCAAGCTCACACCTTCTTTTTCCCCCTTCATGAAGGAATCACTGGCAAAGTGTTGAAGCTCTGATGATATGGCTGAGTGCACATATCCATGAGACGAGGATTCAGAATGTTCCTCATGCACAAATCTTGTAGATCTAATTAGAAAATCTTGTTTTTGAAACTCCTTGGGAGCTTCACTGCTGCTTCTATTTTCTTCTTGCAAATCCTCCTGGGGAGGATCTTCTTAAATTCTAAAATAGATGAGATTAAACTCATCTTCTTCAAGTTTCCCTTGCCCTTGATTTCACTGATAGCTTGATCTCACAGGCTGTGCTAGAGATCATGCTCTGATACCATTGTAATGTTCCAAATGGGGAAGAATAAGCTCAGTAAGGAATATCTTAAGATATTCCACTATGGATTCAAAATAGTATGGAAGCAAACTAGAAATTCTAAACCAGAGATAGATTGGTAGGGAATTTACTGATTATATCACCTCTAAAGAGAGGGTAAAAACCAGAGGCTTCCTGGCCCGTTCCATACTTTGTCTATAGAAGACTGATGAAACAAATAAAGTTTGGGAATGACACACTACTCTTGGATTTTTCTGCCCTTGGGAACCCTATATATATATATATATATATATATATATATATATATATATCTAAATAATGGACCCAGAAGAGGAGCCAAAAACCAAACAAGCAAGGAGAGGGAAATTCCAATTCCGGGAAAAACTATAAGAGGCTGAAGGGTAACACTGTATAAGATAAACGATGCAATAATAATGCTGACCAAGGCTTGTTTCCCTTAGTATTGGTTGTGTGGGACCTCCGTGAAAATTTTCAGGAAAAACGAATGGGTTTAAGGGCCTTAAACAGATCTCTCACGAAGCTGACTAGTTAAAAATCAGCTAAGGAGAAGGGCTGATGGAATGAAGAGAAACCATCTTTAGAATTGTGCAGTTTCAGCAAAGAGTCACTGGAAATCAGCCATCAGAAATTTATTACAGTATAGCAGCAGCAAATCAGACTTTTAATGGAGCCTCTCAAGAAATACGGTGAATTACATGAGGAAATAAGCAAGAAATCTTCAGAAATAAGGGCTGCAATGTATGTAAAAAGTGCAGAAATGAATAGAAAACGTCCCTTTAAGTGTGCTTCAGCAGTACAATGTTAGAATACAGATCTGCAGCAAATTCATGGCTGAAACATCAAATCCATATCATATCTGGAAACTACTCAGCCTTCTAATCAAGATCCCCTCAGGGTTTTGACAAAATAATGCACTAGAAAGTGTAGATCTAACTTTTTGTACATAGAACTGCAAAAAGCTTCAGTAATTTCTGAAGATGAATTTATTCATGATATACAACAGATCTGAATATAAGATATCAACAAGCTACTTCATAAATCTTCAAGGTGAGAAGCAAGCCTCAATCACCAGAAAGTAAGTACAATGAAGAAATACAACTAGCAGTAAAAGAAGTACATCAAATAACACAATTCACTATAGAAACAACTTTAAAGCTTGAGATGAATGTTACAATAGATGAAATATACAAATCTGAAGTAAAAATACAATATAGATCCTCTTTTGGGTGGTCACAAGACACCCTCCCTGAGAGAAATCCACCAAAACATCTAGATCCTTGGAGATCTAAATCACCAGTTGCTGCAAATTCACTACAGCTGCAAAAAACTCAAATGACCAGCGCTGCTAATGGAGATGAAACTTGGCCAAAATTTATGGGCTCTACATTTTGATGGAGAAAATTTAAGAGAAGGTAATGGGGTTGGAGTATTATTAATCTCTCCTACAGAAAAATGGGTCCCACTGTCTTTTAAATTAGAATACGAAGCTACTAATAATGTAGCTGAATATGAGGCACTGCTATTGGGATTACAAACAACCAGTAGCATGGGCATACAGTGTTTAAAGGTCCTGGGAGACTCTGAGCTCATGGTCAAATAGGTCAGAAATCAATTTCAAACTAAACATCCATGGCTAAGAGCTTATAGAAATGAAGTATGGGACATGGTGGAGAACTTCTTCTTGGCTTTCAATATCTAGTTCATGCCCCGGAAGTAGAATAGAATGGCGGATTCTCTTGTTGTAGTTGCCAGTACATTTCTTCCTCCCTAGAACCCTCTTTTAAGATATGAAGTCGAGGTACGTTATAGACCATCAATCCCAGACAATATCAAGCATTGGCAAGTATTTGAAGATGAAGAAAAAATGAAGAGATTCCTGGAAATAATGGGGGAATTCTCCAATATGGAAATTGATGACTGTGATGAAGAGGGGACTGAGAATGTTTCAGAAAATAAGTGGGAGGAGAAAATGGCAGGAAGTAAAGTGTTGCAGCTGAAAGGAAATGTCATCCCTAGAGGGCTGGTGCCTCTAGAAATATTATTTGACAGGAATGATGTCCCAGCGCAACCTAGTAAAGTGGTAGAGGAAGATCAGGTGGAAGATATGAATCTAGGTACTAAGGCTGAGCCCAAGAATGTTAAATTATCTAAGAAGGTCCCAGAGGAATATAAGGAAAAATACTTGAAATTATTTCAGTCATACAGGGATGTGTTTGCATGGTCCTATCAGGACCTTAAAACTTTTGATATTAGTATAATGTAGCATAAAATCCCTCTGAGGGAAAATGAAAAACCTTATAAGCAGAAGCTCAGACAGATAAATCCTCTGCTGCTTCCCTCCATTGAAAAAGAAATCAAGAAGCTGATAAAGGCTAAAATAATTGTGCCTTTGAGATACTCTGAATGGGTGGCAAACCTTGTCCCTGTCCGAAAGAAGAATGGAGAAATAAGGTTGTGTGTGGATTTCATGAATTTAAACAGAGCATCTTTAAAAGATAATTATCCACTACCCAAGATGGACCACATCCTACAGAAAGTGGTTAGAGCCTCTAGAATGTCAATGATGGATGGTTTCTCAGGTTATAACCAGGTTGCTATACTTCCGGAGGATCAGAAGAAGACTGCTTTCATCACACCATGGGGAACATTCATGTACGCCAGGATGCCTTTTGGACTAATTAACACAGGGGCCACTTTCTAGAGGGCTATGGACATTTCTTTTTTTGGGGAGCAGGATAAATTTTTAGTGGTGTACCTTGATGATATTACGGTGTTTTCAAAAAATGATGCTGAACACATTGAGAATTTACGAAGAACTTTTGAAAAATGCAGAAGGTATGGCCTTTCCCTTAATCCACAAAAGTCTTTATTTGCATTAGAGGAAGGCAAAATTTTGGGACATATTGTGACTAAAGATGGGGTAAGGATAGATCCCAAAAGAGTAGAAGTCATAAATGGTATTCCTCTTCCCAGGAATAAAAAAGAAGTACAGGTATTTTTAGGCCAGATAAATTTCCTGAGAAGATTTATTCCTAACTACGCTGAGATAGTTAGGCATATAACAGATATGCTAAAAAAGAACAATGAAGTAAAATGGTCTCAGGAATCCAGAGAGGCATTCACCAGGATAAAACAGGCATTTTCTGAAGCTCCTGTGCTAGCTGGACCGGATTATGCAAATCCATTTATGATCTTTTCCTTTGCATCACCAGATACAGTAGCTGGAGTGTTATTACAGAAAAATGAAGAAGGATATGAGCAGCCTATAGCTTTCTTTAGTCAGGTGCTCCATGATGCTAAATTGAAATATAACATATTGGAGAAGCAGGCATATGCCCTGGTGAAATCCCTTAAAGATTTTCACATGTATGTTTTGTAGTCCCACATTACTGCATATGTCCCTACAGCAGCTGTCAAAGACATTCTCATTCAGGGAGACAGTGAAGAAAAAAGAAGGAGAGGGATTGCAAAAGTACAGGAGTATGATTTGGACATCCATCCAACTAAGCTAATTAAAGGACAGGGCCTTGCTAAAATTTTGTCTGAATCAAACTCTCAGGCTCTAGGCATAAATCTATCCATGATAGCAAGTGGAGAGTCCGAGAGTGAAAAAGAGCAACAAGGAGTGAAGAGTGTTACCCAGAAAGCACATATAAAGTATCTCACCAGTCCTTGGTATAAAGAAATAGTAGAATATCTTTTAACATTAAGCTGCCCACCTAGCTGTGATAAAGCAAAATACAGAGCATTAAGATTAAAATCACAAAAGTATATAGTTGCTAATGGTCAGCTATATTGGAGGGACCCTTCAGGCATCCTATTATTGTGCCTCGCAGAGGATGAAGTAGAAAGTATAATGATAGAGTTTCATGAAGGGATCTGTGGAGGCTATTACGTACTGAGAGCAGTACAAGCCATAAAATCCAAAGGTCGCTTCTACCGCTAAAAATTATTGGAGATGTTTTTACTTAAATCGAGCATGTCGTATATGTCGTGAATTTTTGTCGAGACGTAGGTTAGCGGGCCTGGCTTGATTCCCTGCTCATGTAAATAACCATTTCGCCAGTTGGGAAATAGATTTTGTAGGGTGAAATACATCCACCCTCATGGACAACATAAATGGATATTAACTTCATACGCATTGGTTTTACAAAATGGGTGGAAGCCATACCTGCAAGGAATGCTACTGACACTATCATCATAAAGTTCATGGAAGAAAACATCATATCTAGGTTTGGCTACCCCGCTAGAATAGTGACTGATAATGCACAGGCATTCAAGTATGAAAAATTTGTGAATTTCTGCCAGCAGTATAATATTGCACTAAGTCACTCTACAGCTTACTATCCACAGGGGAATGGTTTGGCAGAATCTTCTAATAAAACTTTAGTGAGGGCCTTGAAGAAAACTATAAATGAGAATCAGAAGAATTGGGATTCCCAATTAAAGCTTTCTATATTAATCGCAATCACCAAGCAAGAGAGCAACTGAAATCTCCTGCTGAATTGGTATGGATCGAAGATGTTTCTCGGTGCAAATGTCACAAGAGTATTGTCATGCAGAAAGCCAAGAAGAACCTGGATGATATGGTCGTAAGAATCAATCAATTGGTGGAATTAGGTTGAAATAGACTGGACCAAGTAAATTAGAGAGCTGTCATCGAAGAAAATGAAACATTATTTATCAAGATGCAAAAGACAAATTAAGTGATTGGTGATTTGTCTCTCATATATGCACATAATGATAAAGGAAAACATGGCAAGTTTGACCCACTCTGGTTCGGCCCATTTAAAATTGTGGAATAGGGAGGAAATAACACGTTCACATTGGAGAATTTACAGGGTGACTTGTTGGATGCCCCTATAAACGGCCAATTTCTGAAACCCTACTTCCAATTCTAATTCAGGTCGAGGTGGCCTGACTGTATCATATTGTATATTAATTTTTGTTTTATTGCTGTATGGATGATGCGAGTGTTATAATGAATCACGAAGAGAAATGGTTTTGAAGGATAGAGTCTACACAAAAGATGATCCAGTGGTCTGCAAGTTCTCGACACGTCCAGGGATGAACGTGCCGTCCCCAGATGGAGCCGATGTTAACCATATTAGCCCCTCCATTCAGATTTTTGGCCTGCTATCCCATTTGAATCTGTTTAAAACCTCTGTTGTGGCCTAATACCTTCATATCCTACCTATCGTTACCATTCCCGCCCACGAAATGCATTGGAAAAAGGCTAAAATCTGCACTTTAAAAATATATCGGGCCTAGCCCCTTCAGTTTCAGCCCCCTTTATTTTATTCCCCACATGACTCGGGTGCTAGACCAAGTGCCAGACTAAAAGGCACTTAGCATGAGAGGTTATCGGGCACACCCCTAGCCATCCGATCAAACCATAGATCGACGGTCCGCAACCTGTCCCTATCCAGTGGTCCCCACCATGCCTTATTCCTAAAACTAGCCAGATTTTTCCGCACCACCATTGCTAGGCAGGTGGTATTCCTTCTTCAGCCAGCGATTCCATATGCTGATCGCCATGTGTCCCTCTGTACAGTCCCAAAACCACTCCATTTCACGCGTTATCATTCGGTCATAGTCGCGCAGCGAAATCAACGAGAGTCGTTCGATTTGTGAGCCATCATCCGACGGTCGTCACGCTGTGAAGATGCGCATGTGTTAAACCCAGTATACAATGTCCTGGGGCCCACCTTTCCATTGGTCCCCAAAGTATTGATTAGCCGTTGATCTGGTTTCAAGATCGGATGGCCCAGAATCGTTTACCTATCCTGCTGTTGACTCAAGCCTCCCTCCACGTCATACCTCCACGCGTTTCCATCGCGCATCCCTCAGCCTCCTGTATATATTTTTAGGTCAAAGGTCCACTTTTCACGTCTAATTTCACGTATTCCTTCAATTCTTCTCCGCCATCCCTCTGTGTTTTCCACCACCCCACATTGTTTTGCCATTTCGATGAGTCTGCGCTACCATGTCCATGGATCCCGTCACGTCATCGTTCCTGTGCCTAGTTTTCTTTAACATGTTTGTGGGTTTTGCAGGTTGCAGGGATGAGAAATTTCCATTAATTTTTTCCTCCGTTATAGAAATCGAAGATGCATCTAAGGATCGACTTGCAGAGGAAGAATTCATGAAGAAAGATCCGGGGTAGTTGCTGAGATATGATCGTCATTTAAGGAGAAGTGATTGAAAGCTATCAAACCCTCCAGGGTAATTCAAAACACAAATCGAGCAGATGAAGAAATTAATGGGACAGTGAAGAAATAGCAATGAAAAATCAAGGAAAGCAGTGTCCGGCATTGAAGAATTTAAATTCCAATTCAAAGCCGAAAGACAGAAGGTACAAAGCACAAAAAGCAATTCTTTCAAGGTTTTGTTTCGGCTGAATTTTCTTCAGGAAAGGACAGAATGTTCATATGATTCTATCTTTATACCGTGTTCCTAAAGAGATTTTCTACCCAGGGCATTTATTTTTGCAATCAGGTTGTCAAGTACAAACAATATTACCTATTCATTCAACAGTATGGGCGCGAATGTTTCCACCATTTTTTTCAAATGAAACAATTAATTGTTTTCACCTACTTCTTTTATGAGTTCCTCTTCTTCTTCCTCTATAAAAACAGAGAAGAAAAACATTGTAAGGTTTCCAGATTTTATCGAAAGATTGTGCAGTGAAAGGCATTCTTGTATACATTTTGTATAAGCTCTTGTAGGAAGGCTCAGAGCTCGTAGGGTCTCATTGAGGAGGAGTTCTATCTGTATTAGAGGATTCTGGTCTTTGTTATACCACAGTATGTAACTTTATTTATGTGTTTAATACAACATTTCATTTCATCCATCTTCTTGTATCATGTACTAGAATGCGAGTGGCTCACTGATTTTAGGTAAGGATTTATCCTAGTTGATACCCATACTTGGATCAGTCAAGCACTTTAAATATGGCTCAGGCATGATATAATGTTTTGTGATTCATTTCATCCATCTTTCTGCTATATTAGTTGCTTTGGGAGGGTGCTTTTAA
This sequence comes from Pinus albicaulis, assembly GCA_034641835.2. Taxonomy (NCBI): domain Eukaryota; kingdom Viridiplantae; phylum Streptophyta; class Pinopsida; order Pinales; family Pinaceae; genus Pinus; species Pinus albicaulis. The sequence goes on from JAXQQM020077689.1 coordinate 147,963, forward strand.
AATGCCATTTTCATGTATGGATTCTTAGAATGATAAGCCCATATGTGGTTTTGTTGTGTATCTGGGTATCAGACTAAAGTTAACTGAGATCTTCTTACATTTCTTTCCCTACATACACCTTCTGATATTTGATTTCTGTGGCATATTACTTGAATCAGCCCTCTTTACAGTAAATTGTCTCTTAGCTGTTTGATGCTTTTGTGTTAGAGCTTTGCATCTTATCTCTGTAGCATTACTTTCCCTGTGATAGTTTCTGTAAGTTCTGGTCCCATTTAAATCCATTTCCTTGTTTTACAAGAGCTAGTAGGAGAGCCTTTTGGATTTACACCCAAGTTATATTATATGCTCCTTGCTATGATAAGATGTCCTAGGCACTGGTCTATGGCAACTCTAGGCTGTCTCTAGGGGCGACAACATATGTCTATACT
>JAXQQM020066554.1:0-67460 GCA_034641835.2 Pinus albicaulis
CTACTCTTCATATGGCTTGATATATAACATAGCACCATAGCCAACCAAGGGTAAGGTTTGAATCTCGCAAGTCTTATCTAAAGTTATAATTTTGGACCTTGTTCAAAGTCCATAAGTGGCTAGCCCCATATGCATGAGTAACATGGATTGATGTGGCATACACTCGTACCATGATAGTCAACATGGTTGTAACGCCCCGGCACTTCGTGAGCGCGTTCGGTGAAACGGGCGCGCCGGTGAGCGTTTGGTGAGCTTGGGCGTCGTTGCGACGCAACGGGCGCGCGTCGACATAACGGGCGCGCGTCGCACGTTGGCGTGTAACGGGCGCGCTAGTGTGGGAGACGAGTCATGGGCGAGTTGATGTGCGACGAGTCAACGAAGGCGTTGGCGTTTTGAGTTTATATCGACGGGTGTCGTGGATGAGTAAACCGAGAGGTGAGTCGGTCGGCGCGTTGGGCGCGCGACCGACGCCACACGTAGCGGGCGAGTCAACGAACGGTGGGGTCGGCTCGGGTCGGCCGAGCGCCCCCAACACCCACGAACGATATAATATGTGGGCGAACGATGAACGGGCGCGCGCCACGGCGACGGGCGCGCCCACACACGAGGGCGTCACGACAAACACGAACGAAGGGCGGCGAAGTAATAACACGGACCGACGAAGTTTAGTGGGCGTTGGGCGCACGCAAAGACCAACCGGGGGTCGGCTCGGGTCGGCCGAGCGCCCCTCACACCAACCGGGGGGTCGGCTCGGGTCGGCGGGCGCCCCCACACCCGTGACACAACGCTTCAAACGGGGCGTCGGTGTTATGGGAGGGTCGGCTCGGGTGGCGAGCGACCCGACTCTTCAAACGAAACGGATGCGTATAAGTATGGCGAGTTTGGAGAGCGAAATCATCAACGAACAGTTCGATCACCAAGGCGAGTTATTCAAGCGAGCCGCAGCAATTACACTTGCGGTTAGCACGGGAATGCACCCGTCGAGCGGGTAGTCGAAGTGTGAAGGCAAACCGAACGAGTCTTGGGTGCGACGGTTGAACAGCGCACGACGCTGCGGCAACGTGCGACGGCAAGGGCGACGGTTGGTCGAGGACGACACCACACGGTGTTGCGGACACGGTGGGCGCGCCGAACGGAGGTGCGACGTGCGGACGGTGCACGACGGACGGGCGAGTCGTGTGACTCACGACCCGACGACGGTGCGGACGGCCAAGTTGCGGTTCTGTGTAAATTCTATGTAAAACAGGCCCTCGACCTGTATAAAAACAGCGGGGCAATTTTGATTATTTCAGATAATAAAATTGGCTTTTGCAAATCTGTTTCGGTGTATTTGTGATTGATGGTTTATGTTTTGTATTTCCGCTGCAAACATAATAAAAAGTGAAGACTAACACTTAAAGAAAATAAGTAAAAGGCGTAGTCCGGAAAGGGTAAACCCGAAGGGAGACCGCTTAGCCGGTGCCGCACGGCCTGCCCAAGTGGACCAACGGAGTGGGGGGCGTGACAGATGGTATCAGAGACGCTGATACGAATGAAACTCTGATAACACATCTGCTGTTGCACATCAGATGGTATCAGAGGCGCTGATACGAATGAAACTCTGATAACACATCTGCTGTTGCACATCAGATGGTATCAGAGGTCTGATACGGATTGCAAGACAAAGGGTATCGGATCCCTCCGCAGGGAGCTTTTGCTGAAGCAGGAATACGGTTGCAGGTGCAGTTGGTGTTGAAGCTGACTTATAATTGTGAGCTGATTTATGGTCTGGACGAGGTCTCAAGCAAGAAAAATGGAAGATGTCGTGGAGATGCCTCAAGTCATTGAGAGGTCCCAAACGCACTCTCAAGAAGACTTGTTCGAGAAGCTCATGGAGAACATGGAGAAGCGAGAAAGAGAGCTCATGAGTCTTTACGAAGAAATTGAAGCACTTCGAGAAAAGAACATGAGGCTGGAAAACGATGTAGCCACATGGAAGGCCGAGCTAGATACGGTATCAACACGTTCTGTGTATACGGAATGGCAGCTTGGTGAAGTGACGAAGAGAATGGATGAAAAAGACCTATCCTACGATAGACTTGTGGATGAGCTGTCCAAAGCTCTTGCAAGAATCCAGGATATGGAAAGCGAAGTGGTCTTGGTGAAAAGGGCCATGGGACAAGGGTCATCCGGGGGATCTGTCCCTGTTATTAAAGCAAAGGAACCAGATTCATATGATGGAGCAAGGAACTCAAAGACACTTGGAAACTTCTTGTGGGATATGGAACAATACTTGGACCGATTGAACATCCATGATGAAGATGTCAAGGTGAAGATTGTGGCCCAATTCCTTACAGGTGATGCTAAGATGTGGTGGAGAAGGAGACTTGATCAGATTGCACAAGGTGTCATATCTGACATCACAACTTGGCCAGAGTTGAAAGATGCTTTGCAGGTTTACTTTAGTCCACAAGATGAAACCTGGGATGCTAGGACTATCATCAAGTATATTAAACAAGATGGAACTCTTCAACAATATCAAAGTGCATATCAGAGCGCTATCCTAGAGTTACCTGACATGGCAGAGCGTGACAAGCTGTTCAACTTCACTATTGGGTTGAAACCTTGGGCTCGAGATGAGGTGAAGAGGCAGAAAGCCAAGACTTTGGAAGAAGCCTTTGCTATAGTGGATAAACTGATAGAGCATGATGTTGGAGGATCGGGAGGATCTGGAGGAGAAAAGAAGAAGAAGCCTTCTGAGAAAAAGGGCGAAGCACCAAAGAAAGAAGCTCCTAGACCTAACAATGCGCAAGCAAAGTCGAAGGGTAAGAAGCCTTTAAGGTGTTGGATCTGCGATGAGGAACATACGGTGAAGAATTGTCCTTCAAGACCGAAGTTAGCCGCCGCAGTGCAAGCAGAAAGAAAGGAACCTTCAGTTGGGACTATGCAAGTCTTAAGTGCAGCAGCAGCTTATGAAGCTATTCCAAGAAGGGACCCGGAAAGAAACAATTTGGAATTTGTGAATATGAAGATTGCGAAGGGCACACTTCTAACCATGGTGGATTGTGGTGCCACGCATAACTTTATTGGAGAGGACACCGCAAGGAAAGTTGGGTTGAAGTTCAAACCAATCCAAGCTAAGTTGAAGGCAGTGAACTCACCACCAGATTATGTGATTGGGGTTGCAGAAAAGACACCAATCGAGATAGAGAGTTGGCATGCTAATGTTGACTTCATGGTGGTGAAAATGGATGACTATGAAGCAGTATTGGGCATGAAATTCTTCAAGGAATTCGAAGTAATGGTGGTTCCTCACATGAGGAAGTTGTATATCTATGATGGGCAGACTGACCGTCCTATTGGTATACCAACCATAGGAGGAGGGGGCTCGAACCATTGTAAGATAACGGCCATGAGTGTGGAGGACACTAAGAGACATGCTGAACTCCAAGGGAGGATAGCCAATACGGAAGGCAGACTTCAGGAGCAAGCGCAGGAAATTATGGCATTGTCCAAGAGTCTTTTGGATGTGACAAGAAGACTTGAGACAATGGAAGCAAAGGAGGATGCAGACCCAGGAATTCATGGAGAAAGCCGGGAAGCGTACATGATGCGATTGGAAGAGGAAGATCCAGACAGATGGCTGGAATTGTTGAGTGAGGAGGAAGAGCCTTCGGCTCCTACTTCCTCCACCCTCTAGACTAAACATGGAGGATGAGGCTCATTGTCTCCTGCTCAAGACAATGATGCCCTCTAACTTATGAGCAGATTATGGAGTGAGATGGAGCATTTGATAGCAGGATGTTGGCAGCCTTAATGCAGGAGGAAGAACTAACGCATGGTATGAGGATGGACATTCTCATAATGAGGACGCTACGGTTGGATTAGCTACCCAACTAGTTCGAGTTGTGGGGACTAGTAATGTGCAGAGTTGTGCCGGATGCATGACAAAACTTTGTCATGTTGAGTTGGTTGGATACTTAATGCAGAATGGGGACATGGCCGAAGCATGTAGCAAGATCAAAGATGTTCACATCTGGGTGCTCTTCATGGTTTCATAGCAGAGTTGGAGACATGAACACCTTTGGAGGATGTTGGAGTCATCAACACTTTGCGACGACAGTTGCGACGATATCGTGCACATGGGTGTAACGACAGTTCGTGCAACGACACTTTGGAAGGAGTTGCGACGATATTCACACATGGAGTTGTGACGGGCGTGCGATGGAAGGATGATGTTGTCAAGGGACGACAACGCTTTGAAGTGGGGGAGAATGTAACGCCCCGGCACTTCGTGAGCGCGTTCGGTGAGACGGGCGCGCCGGTGAGCGTTTGGTGAGCTTGGGCGCCGTTGCGACGCAACGGGCGCGCGTCGACATAACGGGCGCGCGTCGCACGTTGGCGTGTAACGGGCGCGCTAGTGTGGGAGACGAGTCATGGGCGAGTTGATGTGCGACGAGTCAACGAAGACGTTGGCGTTTTGGAGTTTATATCGACGGGCGCCGTGGATGAGTGAACCGATGGGTGAGTCGGTCGGCGCGTTGGGCGCGCGACCGACGCCACACGTAGCGGGCGAGTCAACAAACGGTGGGGTCGGCTCGGGTCGGCCGAGCGCCCCCAACACCCACGAACAATATAATATGTGGGCGAACGATGAACGGGCGCGCGCCACGGCGACGGGCGCGCCCACACACGAGGGCGTCACGACGAACACGAACGAAGGGCGGCGAAGTAATAACACGGACCGACGAACGTTTATGTGGGCGTGGGCGCACGCAAAGACCAACCGGGGGTCAGCTCGGGTCGGCCGAGCGCCCCTCACACCAACCGGGGGGTCGGCTCGGGTCGGCGGGCGCCCCCACACCCGTGACACGGCGTTTCAAACGGGGCGTCGGTGTTATGGGCGGGTCGGCTCGGGTGGCGAGCGACCCGACTCTTCAAACGAAACGGATGCGTATAAGTATGGCGAGTTTGGAGAGCGAAAATCATCAAGGAACAGTTCGATCACCAAGGCGAGTTATTCAAGCGAGCCGCAGCAATTACACTTGCGGTTAGCACGGGAATGCACCCGCCGAGCGGGTAGTCGAAGTGTGAAGGCAAACCGAACGAGTCTTGGGTGCGACGGTTGAACAGCGCACGGCGCTGCGGCAACGTGCGACGGCAAGGGCGACGGTTGGTCGAGGACGGCACCACACGGTGTTGCGGACACGGTGGGCGCGCCGAACGGAGGTGCGACGTGCGGACGGTGCACGACGGACGGGCGAGTCGTGTGACTCACGACCCGACGACGGTGCGGACGGCCAAGTTGCGGTTCTGTGTAAATTCTATGTAAAACAGGCCCTCGACCTGTATAAAAACAGCGGGGCAATTTTGATTATTTCAGATAATAAAATTGGCTTTTGCAAATCTGTTTCGGTGTATTTGTGATTGATGGTTTATGTTTTGTATTTCCGCTGCAAACATAATAAAAAGTGAAGACTAACACTTAAAGAAAATAAGTAAAAGGCGTAGTCCGGAAAGGGTAAACCCGAAGGGAGACCGCTTAGCCGGGTGCCATAGCTGCCAAGTGGACCAATGAGTGAGGCATGACAATTTCCATGAATTCAATTGCAACGAGGCGAGAGAGAAGTGAACGTGGCCCTTACTATGTACGACTTTGATGGATCAGCCAGATGATATTGTTCCTTGATCATGGTTCCAAGCTCGCTTTTCTCACAAATTTGAATAAATTTTTAAAGTCACGAGATCGTGCAATACAAATACGGAGAAAAACAAACAAGTCGGTAAACCCTCAAAATCTTTGTATTAGAGCGGATCTGTGGGGTATGTCTTTATAAGGTCACTCTATTTATAATATTAGGGTTTGTGACTTGTGCATAATAATTCTAGTACCCCACCATCGGGTGATAATGTAGGAAGAAACGAATTAATGCGCATCGAAGGCTTGTTGGAATTTACGAGAATTCCCGAACAATATGGAGAGAATAATGCTCTCCTCTTAACACGAGAGAAATTATAAAATTTTTGCTTAAAGAGGACGAGTTCAACCTTGGAAAAACTTCTATTCATTAACAAAACAAAACATTACAAAAGTCTTCACTCTAGAAGAGGGATTACAAAACAAAATGTTGCTTTAAACGCGGTTCCAAATTTCACTCTATCTCACATACATTTCAAAATAACATTGTTGTGTGTAATTTCTTTCCTTGCTTTAACGTGCATACAATACAATACCAATACAATGCCATAGCCTCACGAGTTTTCACTTTAGATGTGTGCACATCACATGTCATAAAAAAACTATATAAAAAAATCTATGAACTAAAAGACCTCTAGGGCCCACATGCAAAATGCGCACATGGTATATATTAAAACATATATATCAAATGTTTTATAATAAAACACAATGCGCGATAAAACAAATGAATCCTTCCATCACACAATGAACTAATTTAATCGAGTCCATATTATGCATCGGGTCCGGAACTTGACAATACAAACAAGCCATCTTGAATCTTCCGATTGCGATTGTAAATGGACGCGAAATGAGTTATAAACTCCATCGCATAAACACTCATCGGGTCCGAGCGTATTGAAAAATGCTTCAAACAAAAAACTTCGATTGCGATTGCGATTGCGTCGTCGCGTAATCGCATTTCATCGGAACAAAACAAAAAGGTGAAGGTAACACATAACATCGATTCATTACAATGTTTAAGTAGTGCGCGGGACCATACCTCAAGCAAACCTTAGCTTTAAGTAGACAACGATTTTGTATTTGTGATTGCGATAGTTGCATCGCATCGACGATATAACAAATAGGCATGCGGAACATACAACTGTGCAATTTCAATTGCGATGATCGCATGTTCATACATTAACAAGACACTTGAACTTCAAAAACATTGTAATTGCGATTCAATAAAGAAATGTGGGGACAAGAGTTATTTACATAAAAAACGCTCCAGCATACATAAAAGTCTATGTTTATAAAAAAAATCCTCTTGTTCTTGTGTATCTTATGAAAGCACTTTTTCATTTATAAACGCTCTTGTTTTCAAATACAAAGAAGTGGCATCGATAATCAAAACAACATTTCTTCATTTTCATTTAAATACATCGGACGAGCGTCGAAACACAAAAAGCCGAAATTTCTTTATTTCACCATTTTAGAAAGTGGCCGGTACACCAAGGTTTTTCAAACATATTTGGAGAACGTGCCCATGCAATCGCTGCCGATTGAAAGTAACATTTCAACACTCCCCTTAATTTCAACTACGGGTTATCGATCATACCTAGACATTTCCTCAAAAACTCAAAAATCTTCTACCCCAATGGCTTGAGTAGAATGTGTACGCAAACTATACTTGGAGTTACGCAATGTTCTAAAACAATTTCTGCATTGTTTACCAATTCCCTGATGTAGTGAAACTTTGTGTCAATGTGTTTCGTTCTCTTGTGAAACATAATTCTTGGGTAATGGAATGGTGAGCTATTGTCACAAAAAATCACTTTTGTACCTTTTACTTTCTCTTGGCACAAACTTCTCAACATCCTCCTCATCCAAATTGTACGACCACCATTTTTGCTACTATAGCTGCCATGTATTACTGCCTCTTTGTTGACAAACCTTTACAATAGGCTACTTTTTAAAATCCCATGAGATGGCTTTGAACCCATGCAGAAAAACATAACTTCGTGTTTTCCGATCATCTACACTTCCAGCCCAATCGGTGTCGGTGTATCCAATTAAATCTGAACATTAGAAGCGGTATATAAAATACCAAACCTTTTTGTACCTTTAACATACCTCATAATTCTCTTCGCTACATGATGTGCTTCTTTTGGCCTCTCCATGAATCCTAGAAATCAAACTTACAACATGCATTATATCCGGCTGGTTACGTTCAGGCCATGAGGCTACCAACTGTGCTCTTGTGTAAACTAGGATCAAAATCCTTGCTACTTGTCATCTACATTGAGTTTTAAACCCATCCTTTGTGGGAGTGATTCTTCATTTTGCTCTCCTGCATATTAAATCTTTCCAAAAATTCATTAACATATTTTGTTTGTGAGATAAAAATCCCTTTTCACTTTGTTCTGCAACTTCTATTCCTAAGAAGCATCTCAACAAACCCATGTCAGTCATTTCAAATTCTTCTTTCATGATACATTTTTAAATTTTTCAATAAGGTAATCATCATTACCTTGAAAATAACATCATCAACATATAACACAACAATTAGAATTTTACCATCATTTTATTTCATGTGAAAGTGGGTTCTCCCTCACACTTTTCAAATCCATTTTTCGATGAATGGGAATCTATCCCCTTTGTACCATGCTCTTGGTGTTTTCTTTGGCCTGGAGAGCTTTCTTAATTTGCACACGTTGTGCCCTTGGCCTTTCTTTTCGTAGCCTGGGGTTGTTCAGTAAACCTCTTCCATTAACCTCCATTTAGGAATGCGGCTTCCGTCCATTTGGTAAACTTTTCCACTTGTTTTGTGCTACTATGGACAACACGCCCCCATCACAGTTTCTTTATGGCCCAGTGCAGAAAGTTTCCTCATAGTCTCTCCCATGTTGTTGCTTATACCTTTGACAGCAAGTCTGGCCTTGTGTCTTTCTATTTCGCCTTGACATTACTCTTGGTCTTGTAGACCGATTTAACTCCAATAACTTCCTTACCTTTTGGAAGTTCAACTAAATCCCATTTCTTATTTCTCTCTATGGCATTAATCTCCTCATCTATAACTTTTATCCATTTCCTATATTTAATAGCTTCCTTAAAATGAATAGGGTCATCAACATGACAATATAAAGCAAAAGAAAGTTCATACCTTTATTTTTACTGCCTCTTGCTCATAAATGTCATTTAAATTTATGAACTTCTTTCCTCTTTCATTTGGTGTACAAGTGCTTGATGTGTACCTCAAGATCTCCTCCTTGTGGTGTGCTTGGGCTTTTCATTTCTCCTCAAGGGTGTGCTTTACTTTGCCCTTATGTTAGTGCTATTGTTGGGGTATGTATTTCAACCAAATCATCATCATTTTCATCATGAGATAAGCAGTGTTTAACATTCACCATTTTCTCAATGCTTCCATCCCAATCTTCCTCCTCAATGGGCCAGACATCTCTTGCTCACAACCAAACTTCTTGGTGGATGGGTTGTACAACTTGCCAAGCTTTGGATTCCTCAACGTATCTAATGAAAATACATTTCTCCCCTTGTTGTCCAACTTCTTCCTTGCGTCTGAGTGTGTGCATAAGCCACACATCCAAAAACTTTCATATGATGACTCCTTGCTTTGTGCCACTCCATTCCTCTTCAAGTACTTTGTTCATGACTGATTTTGTAGGGCATATATTCAAGACCATCTTTGCACAATGTACAACTTTATCCCAATAATCATTAGGCAAATTCTTTGCCTTTAACATACTCTCCTACATTCTCATGATTGTTCTATTCTTCTTTTCGTAACTCCATTTTGCTACGGGTGTACCTATTGTAAACTACTTATAGATTCCATTTATCTACAAAAATGTAGAAATTATTTGGATATATACTCACCTCCTCTATCGGTCATAGCAATTTGATGTGCAGCCCATTTGGTTCTGACTAAGTCTTTATGAAATTGTCAATCCTAAAACACTTCACTTTTGTTTTCAAAAAGTAAACCCAAAGTTTTTACATTAAAATCATCGATAAATGTTAGCATATAGTGGCTTCTTGCAAGTGATGGAGTTTGCATTGGTCCACATAAGTTTGAGTGGACAATCTCTAAGTACACTTTTGCCCATATGCTTTTCCCAGGATGGAAAAATTTCTCTGTGTTGTTTACCCAAGATACAACCTTCACAAAGGTTGTCCGGTTTCTCAATCAATGGAAATCCTCTTACCATTCCTTTTCTATTCAACAAGTTAAGACCTCCAAAGTTGAGATGTCCAAATCTCAAGTGCCACTGACCAATTTTCATCTTTTGGTTAGCTTTGGAAAGCCTCTTGTGTCTTTGTGCCATTTCTTCTCCATTTTTCAAATCTTCTCTCATCTGAGAGGGAACATCTGTTCCTTGTCATCTTCACTTCAACAATACATTGTTCTTTGGGTGGTTTATCCATGATGGTGCATACATCATCCTCAAAGAAAACATTGTACCCCTTTTATGAAGAAGTTGTCAAATACTTAAGAGGTTACATTTCATTCCGGGAACATAATAAACATCTGTTATGGATTTCTTTTCTCCTTTCCTTGTTAAGACATTTACTTCTCCTTTTCCCATAACCCAGGCTTTACTATTAGTCCCTAATGTGACTTGTGATTTCACATTCTTATCTAACATGAAAACATGGCTATGTTTTCTGTCATATAATTACTACAACGAGAGTCTAGAAACCATAAGTCTTCACTCTTTTCCTCAGCCATATACAAGCTAAAAACAATTTTTTCTTGGTGATATGTTTTGAGTAGAAATGCACTAGTTCTATTAGCCATATCATCTTGCTTCTTCCTACATTCATTTGCATAATGCCCATATTTTTTACAATAATGACATTGGACATTATTATTTATCATACCTTTGTCCTTGAGCATATTAACGACCACTTTATTGTTCTTTGCCTTGACCTTGGTTTTGATTTGGTTATTTGCCCCTTCCTTGAGCATTTTACCGATTGTTTCTTCCACCTCTGTTTTGGCTTTTGCCTCTTCTGTCTTATTTCCTCACCTTGACCTCTTCCTCTTCAAAGAAAATCTGGGTCTAAAGGCATGCTCTAGAGATGAGTTTTCATTTCTACCCAATCTCTGCTCATGTGTCATCGGTGATGCATGTGGCTCATCAATGAAAATTTGTGAGATCCTTTGTCTCCTCTATGGTGGTGACAATCACATCAAACCTTGAGAGTGAGCTCCTCCAAAGTTTCTCACAATCCTCCTTTCTTCGAGAGTCTCCATAAGACCTTATCTGTGTGACCATTCCAATCACATGTGTGAAGAATGAGTCAATATTGTCGACTCCACCGTTGTCTTGAGAGAGTCTCCAAAATCTCTCCTCGGCAACTATAGTTTTGCTATCTTCACTTTCTCCATGCCTTGATAGGTTGTCTTGAGAGTTTTCCATCCTTCTTTGGATCTCTTAATTCTTTGCTATCCTTGGAAACACACTCTCATGCCTTTGCTTGATACAAAAGTAGGGGGCTCTATAGTCCTTCTTCTTGTGCTCTTCAACAGTTCCTTCTGCACTGAGGTTAAATCGTAAACTCATTTTCATCCTTTGTGGTTCTTCAAAACCATCCTCAACAAGTTCCCATAATTCTTGGGAAGCAAATAGGGCTCCCATAGTTATTTCCCATTAGTCATAGTTTTTCCCATTAAATTGTGGAAATTTGAGTATTACCAATATCCATGCCTAGTGCGCTCTAGCCATTCTTTTCCTCTTAACTATGCTTCAAATTACTTAATTGTGTATTTAAAATAAATTAATTGTTCTGTGATGCCTGAAATAAAAATGTCTTGAGAAATACCTTGGATTCTTTTGACCGAGTCTTCACTCTCTTTGGAGAAGGCTGCGCTGCAACAATAAATCCTTCCTTTAGCTTCTTTGACACCTTCAAAGAACCTAGACTAACTACGATACCATGTTGGAATTTCGAATTCCGAACAATATGGAGGGAATAATTCTCTCCTCTTAACACGGAAGAAATTATAAAATTTTTGCTTCAGGAGGACAAAGTTTCAACCTTGGAAAATTCTATTCATTAACAAAACAAATTGTTAAAATTCTTCACTAACGGAGGATTACAAAACAAAATGCTTCAAAATGCGGTTCCAAACATCCTCTTGTGTCTCACACTATTTCAAAATAACACTATTGTGTGTAATTTCTTTTGCACTGTTGTGCATACGATACAATACCATAGCCTCAGGGATTTTTCACTTTATATGTGTCGCATAACATGTCATAAAAAAAACTATATAAAAAAAATCTATGAACTAAAAGACCTCTCGGGCCCACAAACAAAATGCGCACATGGTATATGTTAAAATATATATGCAAATGTTTTATAATAAAACACAATGCGTGATAAAAACAAATGAACCCTTCCATCGCGCGATGAACTAATTTAAATCGAGTCCATAATATGCATCGGGTCGGGAACTTGAGAATAAACGAGCCATCTTGAATCTTCCGATTGCGATTGTAAACGAACGCGTGATGAGTTATAAAATCCATTGCATAAACACTTATCGGATCCGAAGCTGTATTGCAAGATGGTTGAAAAAACTTCCAATTGCGGTGGGTTACGCCAATCGCATTGGCACATTTCATCGAAACAAAACAAAAGGCGAGGTAACACATAACTTACGATTCATTACAATGTTGCTACATGGTTTGTGGGACCACATCTCCCTCTTCGGACCTTGGATTTAAGCGAAGGGTGATTATAATATGTGCGATTGTGATGATCGCATCACACTTGACGATATAACAAATGGGCACGCGAGCATACAATGTTCGCTTGCGATTTCCGATTGCGATGATCGCATCGGGCTTCGCCACATCGACAAGACACTTGAACTTCAAAACATTGCGATTACAATTCAATAAAGAAATGTGGGGACCACGGGTCTTTACATAAAAATACTCTCGTGCATACATAAAAGTCTCTGTTTATAAAAATAAATCCTCTGTTCTTATGTATATATAACATCTATTTCATTTATAAACGCTCTTGTTTTCAAATACAAAGAGGTAGCGGCTATAATCAAAACAACAACTCTATTTCATTCAAATACATCGGACATGCGCCAAAACACAAAAATTGAAATTCATTGTTCACCATTTTAAGCGGCGAGTACGGGGTTTTCAAACATATTTGGAAACGGCCATATGTAATGCTGCAGTTGAAAGTAACATTTCAACAAGGCGAAGAAACCTAATAGAATGGTTATAATCACGATGTTTAGCATAGCGCATGGGCATCGAATAATAGCATGCTTGATATGTTTTTGCAATGTTTCCGAGTAGACTCTGTTGAACATTTTCGAAGAATCTTCTCATTGTTCTTGTGGATAACAAGGCACAACGATTACTAAGCCAGATTCATGACAACATTATGCGATGAAGATAGAAGGGGTCGATTAACAAAACTGTGATACCCCTCATGAGTCCAAATTACTTGAAGATGATGTGGAGAAGGGTGCGTTTGCTTCGACGGTGTTGGAGATGGGTTGCGACTGTGACCCTGCAGCAAGTGGGTCTTTTTTCTTTGAAGGATTGTAAGTGGGAATGTATGGTGTATTGATTCATTTGGCATTTTTTTTCCTTCTCTATTTTAAAATATATTTATATTTTAATTGGTTAAATTTATGTTTTTTCATTTTTTTTTGAAATATTTTTATATTTTAATTTGTTAAATTTATACGTTGCATAAATTATGGTGTTGAATTATTTTTTCATGCTGGCTAAACATATAAGTTTTTAGAGTTTTGGTAGAAATCTAATGCATTTTTTTGTTAGTTAAATCTATATTTTCTTTGTTTAAAATAGGTATTTGACTACATATATAGATCGGAGTCCTAATATATAGATTCGGCACCTAAAAGTACTAGTGTTGTGAAGAATTAATAACTCACTTGTGAGAAATATGAAAACTTTCTCAATTTTTTTTTTTTTGAAATGCAAATATAGGCATTATTCAATTTTCAAGGTATGTACCTAACCTTGGTAAATGTACATATTTGCCCATTTTTAACTTCTTAATTTATGCAATTAGTGTACATGAACTCTTTTTAAATTCTTGGTTAAATGGTGATGAGGCGGGCTCTTATAGCACTCATCGAGGATCAATTCCCACTTCCCCAATCGGGGTAGTGTATGTGGACATATTGATGAAAATGGAGTTAAAAAAAAAAAAAAGGTGAAAAATGAAAAAGAACTACCAGAAACACTATATATATATATATATATATATATATATGTATATATAGGCTTATGTATTTTGATCAAACTTCTAAATTTTAATTGTGTCTATAGATATATCTATGTCTACTATGTCAAATGTTGAGATCTATTTTCAAGTAGTTATGCCTCTTTTCCGTTTTAATTATTTATTAATTAAAATAAGATATAATTTGAAAAATTATTATGTGGTATTGATAGATCATGGTATTCACAATTAGACCTCTCTATTTAGCAAATGAAATTTTTCTTGAAAATAGGCAAAACGATTTCAAGAAAGAATGTGATTTACATTGTTTAAAATGCATTTGAATGCATCAAAGGATACTATTACTATAAAAAGCTTTTGAGTCCTACACATAGAATTACACAAATTAAACAACTTAAACTCAATATTTTTAAAAAAATTTCATGAGATTTTGGTTAAAATTAACTAAATTGAATAGTAAAAAAAACATTTTTTATATATTAAACTAAGCCTTATATATATATATATATATATATATATATATATATATATATATATATATATATGTTTAGACTATATATTAATAATAATAATGATGATTATGATTAATGTCGACCAAAAATAAATAATAATAATAAATTTATAATTTAGCAATTCTTAAGTAAGATTAAGGCTTTTCCTTATTTATTAGAAGTTGATATTTACTTTTGAATAAAAAAAAAGAATACCTGAAATAATTTTTTTAGGTAAATATAGATTTATTTAATTTATATGGATAAATTGATTTTAATTAATAATAAATATAGAAAAAATTTATTGTTTTAATTTCTAAAATAAAATTACATGTTTTAGATTTAAAACACCTTGATCCATAATGTAAATGAATGTCTTTCCGATTAATCACATTATTAAGATTTGGTCCAGGATTTCTAACCAACTAATGTAATTCATCCTCAAAACAAGAAGACAAGCTAATCCACCAATAATAAAGATACATCATTGCTGAAAAATTACAGTTTTTTATTCTTTTTCCAATTAATAAAAGTGATATTGAACCCATATTTTTTCTAAATATAAATGTTGTATTTTTTCAATTAAATATTACTATTTTATTTAGAAAAGGGAAAACGTGCTTTTTTATAACAAACAATTTTTAACAATACATAACTAGACAGGGTAAATTTAGTGATCAAAGTATTGTAAATTGCAATTATAAAGTGATAGGTCGTGGGTCAGCTGTTTCTATAGTGTTTTTTAACTTCACTCACAACCATTATTCAAGTATTTTTACTTAAATATTATCTAAAAATTTAAAGAAATCCACATTCAAAATTTATGATACAACCCCGAACATATACGGTATTGCAATATAACATTCTGATTATACATTGGGTAGCAGGATACTGATATATTGTGGTTCGGGGGATCCCTTCACGAAGGCAGACATTCATTTTGCTTTTGACAAGTACAAAGGTTACCCACACGAAGTGTTCAAAATTGAACACATTAATAGGAAAGTAGATATTGGAATTTATCGGTGAAAAAAAAATTTAAATTTAGATTTTTACAAGTTAAAAAAAAAAAAATTGAATAATATTATAAAATTTTTACTGGAAGTGTTGTAACTGGCCGAGAACCCGGTCACATTTTAAATTCTTAAATATAGTAAGTCATTAAGTTAGTAAATCATAACGAGGTTGTTCGAGAAAATTCCTAAGTATAGTAAGTTACTAAGTTAGAATGGTGGTAGGACATGTTGTTAAGGAAAAAATAGAATTGAAGGAGATTAATGGCAACTTGCGAAGTATGAGAGCTTGTTGAGTTTCCAAATTCCATTAAGCGCAAGGTTTGCAAGTCTACATTGTGCAATTGTTTGCCTAATTAGTAACTTAGTAGTGCCAAGTTCCAACACCAATCCAATACGGCAACAACCATCATAAATTATGGCATTGGTGCAGACGTTGGCACCAGGCACTAGGCATGCTCATGCTCAACACTTAAAGGTAGCGGTGATATTTTTCCTGGACTCGAACCATGGGCGCCAGTAGCGAGTGGAGAAGGTTTTCTTTTTCATCACAGAGGAAAATTCTTGAGTGATAGAGCCATTCCTCCTTTGCTCAAGGCCCAGTCGAGGACTCGAGAACTCGGCAAATAATATCCATTCTTCAATCGAATGCACAAACAACCGGGTATTCGGTTAGAATCCCTAAATCTTGCTACTAGCTCGTATTTGCTATTTACTCATTTCTTGCACGCCCCACATTGGCTTCAATGTTGTCGAGCTCCTCACCTTTTGTGTTTGCACCGGCATAGCCATGTCGGAATACATATCTCTGCCAATTGAGAGCAAATTCCTCTGCGATCTCTTTGACGGTGTCATGTCTCTCTTGAATCTCTGAGATCACTTCAATAATCTTCCTCTCCTCTGCTCTGAATCACCCTGCGCAACATATTTTAACTTTCCCCTGTTTCAATAATATGATCTATGTGGTCTCTTTGTTAGCTCTCTCCACCGATGTGATATAGTACCTTCTCTCAACCGTTTCCTTGTACTTTCCCATGATAAGCACTATAAAGAATGCAAAGTTATCATCATTTCTTCGGGGAAATTCCTCAAGCAATGGTGGTGGCAAATTTGTGTGCCTTGTCCTTCAGGCTGCGAATAGTAGTTGTTGTTGCCTCACCTCACTGAATTACCTTCCACTTTCTTTATGTTTACATCCTTGAATGTTCTTCCAACACACAGAACTTCATAAGGCATTTTGCATAGAGAAATAAATTCTTCGTGTCTAATGGCTTGATTTGTAATAATTTAAACATGTAATTAATGAATGGTGTTTTACCTTTATTGTGTCCAATGCAAGTATAGTAGTATAACTGATTTGTAATAATTTAAACACGATGGTATTTGACCTTTGTGTCAATGTGCAAGTATAGCAGTATGTCAGTTCTTGCTTAATAGTTCATGATGAATATTCTATGGTTTCTTGATAGGTTATATAGGTAACAAAGAAAAATTGTAACTTCTTCTTTCTTAAACACTTCAACAGAGTCCAAATATAATTCATGATGTGATATTCATAGTTTATAATAACTTCTTTTTGTTTTACTAAGCCGGTATTAGATTCGCCTAATAGTTCATGATGTGATATTCTATGGTTCTTGATAGGTTATATGTTGATACAACAAGAAAAATTGTAGCTTCTTCTTTCTTGAACTATAATTGAGTCAAAATATAATATTAACTTTGTTTGTTTACTAGATAGTGTGTTTGTGTTTGTATTATGGGAATTAAAATAGATCTATGTTAATTTTTATTAAAAATATTTTTAAAGATAGATAATGTATTAAGGTATATTAATATCAATATCTAAGACATGATAATTATTATAACTTATTTATTATGTGTACATCAAATAATAATTTATTTGTTTCAAAATTATAGCTTTCGATTTATATTACATTATTTACATGTCATTTCTATGTCTGTTTGAATAGGTATGCGTATTTGTTAAAATATTTTCCACTATTTTTATTATGTTGTTTAAAATAAATAATATTATTAATTATAATTGTTTAAAAATTATAATTATATTTACTAAATTATTTTTCTTTCATAAATATGGATTTATATAGTGACACTAATTCCATAGGGAAAATAGAGAAGACTACTCAAATTGGTAAATGAAAATCATGCCCCAAAGTGTTGTCTCCATTCAACAACTTTTACAATGAGAAGCATCTCCCATAATGTCAAGAGTCCCAATTCAGTAAAAAAACCAAAACATATGTTTGTATTTTGTCCCATTTTTTTAATATTTTTATGTATAATATATTTTTTCAATTACAAGTTAAAGTTAGCTTCTTATAAACCACTCATTTATTGAAGTAGGATTCTTTAATACGATTTTTCCATAATTGATGATGGTTATTAACGTCCACTAAGGCCAATATGGTCCTAAGACCAATATGGTCTATCGGACTTATATGAAAGTTAAGTGTAATTGAGATGCTTTAACATATTTTATTTCTATGATGAGGAAAGAAGGAAAGTGTTCCTATATCCCATAGGTTTCTTTGACTTAACAAGTCAAGAAGGTTGCTAGTGTGTAGAGATTATGAAAATGAAAATGGATGTGAGTAAGAGCTAGGCATTACAAGAGAAAGTGATTTTCATCTTCAACCTCTTGGTATGGCGGTCTGTGACTAACTCATTTGTCCCAAGGTGTTTTGAAGAGATAGAATAACGCTTGGTTTTCACTTTGGAGTTCACGGTGTTTATCTTGGAAATGCTCATTTTCTTCTTAGCATTGGTCAAAGCATAAAGATAATTTTTGGTTTTCAAAATTGAGGTTGAAACACCCTCTTATTATAATGCTTGGCTTCCCTTTTTTCCCTCTAGCCATCGTCATTATGACTTATCCTTAAATTTGGAAGTAATACTATTTTAATGTTATCCATATTATTTAAGATGATTTCCTCCTTTACTCCCTCAATGGTCTAGCTAATTTTGGGCATCCTTATGTTAGGCTAACTTGTTTACAGCATTAGGGAGTTTTATTAGAGTTAGAAGCAATATTAGGATAACCTTGGATTCCATGTTGTAAATCTTCTTCGTATACATGGAAATATGAGTCATGGTCATTATTTCAATGGGGGAATTACAACTTGAATTAAGAGGATAGGAAAATAGTATTTCATTTAATCTTGAAGTTGTAGGTTATAAGCACTTTTGGATCAACTCAATCTTCCTCCATGATTCTATAGATATACTACAACCCAAAATTTCACATCCATATAAAATGATAGGGTATGTGAGATTCCCAAAGAGGAACTTGTTTTCACTCCATGCGGAAGATGTATTAATTTAATTATTTTCAATTCTATAATATGTTCAACCTCCCAATTATCCCTTTCTTAATGTTACAATTTCAATTGAAGTGATGATGACTGTAGATTCTCATATATTTTGAGATTCAACGAGATGATGAGCTTGAGTGAAAAGTAAGCACCTTCACTAAGTGGGGCCATATTTATTTTTAGGTGTATGTCTATTTTTAGACATGGTGAGCATATTCTACAAAGTTTTTTCAGATGCTATTTGTAGATGGTTGGTCAAATGTAGAAATAGATGAAATTCTATTTTTTAGAATATTGGTAAACCCTATTAACAGATCGTCGATCTAAAAATAGATTAACATGTACGTTTATTAAACCTTAATAATAGTGTCGACAATAAACATCAACTTATTCTCCCTGGAACACTTTATTTCGGTGAATAGATTTGGCAAATCGGTGGGGTGGAAAATTACACAATTCCTAGGGTTTATTGGTGGCTCATGCACTTAGAGGACTCCAGTGGGGGGCGAGTGGAAAAGTTGTGACATAGTTGGAAGAGTATTTTATGAAGTTGTTCTTTAGTTTAACTCGGTTAAGTAAGGTTAAACTCGATTGGCTTAGTTGTATCTAGTTTAACTAAAAGATCTTTTGTTATGAATGTAATTTTTTATATTTATTTTGATATTTTTATTTGATTAATTTGATGTTAATATAATTAGTTAGTCGAATATAGTTTATTTAATAAAATGAAAAGACATTTAGTTCAGGGACGTGTCTCTCTAATTGAGTATGCTTTGTCAACTCCTATTTTAAGATCCTTGCAGCTTTTAAGCATCAATTATTCATATCATATCAATAAATATTTCTTTATTTTTATCTCTTGAGAAGATTTAAGAATTATTGAGCCTAAACATACGGTTCGACATTCTGGTGGTATCGGAGCCTTCGGTGAGATCTAGAACTACACGATCCCGAGAACTTCACCACTTCCTTTGTATCGTTTTGTGCTTCCCATTGTGTTTGTTCCCACTACGGTGGAACTCAAATACAACCAACATCGGCTTGTATGGTGAAGTGGCATGGTTCTTGATCAACGAAAATGCATTTGAAATCTTTGTTGAATGCCGGGTTTGAAGCTTGTGGAAGGGTCGAATCAAGCCCTTTTGCCATCATCGTTTCACTCACCTCCTAGCATCGAACCTACGATGCCCGGTTCATTTGAAAAATATGTTACACATGGAGAAAACATTATAGCGGGCTATGTTGTTATATGACATTGAATTAAAAAACACCTCTTTCAAAAACGTCACGGTGGAAAGTGTAGTGCCGATTAGCCAACGAAGCGTGGCCGTATTAAGTAGTTCATGACTGTAGTTAGTAAATTATATTTTTAAATCATAAACGGTGACATATTTATGTTAATTTTATAAATTATATATAACACGAGCGGAAAAGTCAATTTACGGTTAGCAAGCGTGAGCCGTGGCTCTTGGCTCATTCTTGCGTTGGTGACTTACATTTAGAGTATAACAGTGTGGAACCCCGTTTAAGTTTATATATATATATATATATATAATTTAAAAAATATATCTAAATTTATATTATATAACAATTATGTGTTAAAAAAAAAAAACAAATTGCTCCTAAGAAAAAAAAAATAAAATGATGAAGGAAAATAACGATTGATGATATTAAAAAAGTTCGAAGACCTCACTAAGATAAATGGATACATCAACGATGTGAAAAGTTAGTAAAGGATCAAGACAAAATGGCCAAAGATATCGCATATTTAAAGAACATAATGACCAACATTTTGGGAAGGCTAATCCATCGTCACCGACACGAATCTGAACCCGAGAGGACAAGACTATCCCGGATCATGATTTCCAAAAAAAAAATTAGGACACGAATATACGCAAGTGTAGTTTGAAGGTACTCGATGCTACACTAGGTCACAGAGGAACACTCCTTAAAATTAAAGAGTAAATTACCTAAATATGATGGTAGAGATAATAAGGGCACCATCATTTGGGTAAAAACAAATGGACGCCATTTTTTGCGTATTATTGGGTTAAGAAAAATTTAGCAACAACATCCAACTACCTAGAAGGAGAAGCATATGGTGGTTTATGTGGTGGTCCTCTAAATGTGGTGTTCTTTCATTCAATTGGGAAAATTTAAAGAATTCTTGTTAAAAATTTTTCATGACGAAGGAAAGGATGATGTTTATAGAAGATTTGTTCACCTCAGAAGAAGATCGGTGGTGATACCTCCCACGAATGAAATGTTAGTAGTAAGGGAAAGAGGTTCTCGGACGAAGAATTGTATTAAAAATGTATCGTTGTGGCTTCAAAGACTACATTCGGAGAGAAATAAAATTGTATAAACCTAATACTATGAGGAGGCAGGACATGCGGCCATAATTGTTGAACGAAAAAATAAAATCCATAGAAA
Source organism: Pinus albicaulis (assembly GCA_034641835.2). Taxonomy (NCBI): domain Eukaryota; kingdom Viridiplantae; phylum Streptophyta; class Pinopsida; order Pinales; family Pinaceae; genus Pinus; species Pinus albicaulis. The sequence continues at coordinate 21,200 of JAXQQM020066554.1, forward strand.
TCCATATGCCAATAATGAGAACGTAGTTTTTTTATGCCAAGGGAAAATCAAGTAGAGCATCCATGGAAAACTCAAGCAAATATGTTCCCCATAATGCGCAATGAAGGAAAACAACCATCTAATGTTGAAAGGAAAAAATGTTGGAGCTGACAAAGACAAATGTTACATGAGGACACAAATGTGTAAAACAAAAACTTTATAAGCGTAAAAACAAAACAAAATGAAGAATCACTAGAAATGTGGCAGCCGAGTAGTGAAGAAAGTGAAAATCCAAATCCGAACAAAACAGATATTCCACGAATCTCGCTTCTGCATTATCCACAGGGGATATCTCAGCTACGGACATTAAAACTTAAAGGTCACATTGAAAGCAAATGTTATAGTCCTAGTAGACTCAAGGAGTACACACAACTTCATGGATGTTAATATTGCGAAAATACTAAACATTTTCTTGTCCTATAGCGATTTAAAAAGTAATGGTAGCGAGATGGGAAACAAGAATAGATGGGTAGGCAAGTGCCTGAGGTCAAGTTGCAATTAAGCGGCTTATGAGATGGAAGCTAGTTTTTATACGGTTCCTAGCGAGGTGGGAAATGTCGTTTTAGGGGTACAATGGTTGGTTGCGGACACTAGTGTTATTCAGCAAAGCATATAAAGCAATTCATTAATCTTAAAATGGATGGAAGAAGATGCAAAGTTAATGGGGTTCCATACACCTACTCAAGTTGTCTCTACTCATCAATTGAAAAAAACTCATTAGCAAAAGAGGCTCATTATTTTTGGTACAATGTCAACAATTGGAGTTACTATCGATGGAAGGAACTGCAGGTCCACGAAAATTTCATCACTTAATCAAAAAATACAAAGGCGGTTTTTTAAAGGACCTACGAAGAAATTTACCCCATAAAAGGAAGATCGAACACATTATTGAGGTTACGTGGAAACCACACCGATGATACCAAACCATATCGTTACCCACATCATCACAAAACGGAAGATAGAGTGATTAATACAAGACTTTTTGGAGCATGGGATCATAACAAAGAGTAGAAATATGTTGCTCCGGTGGTACTATTGAGGAAGAAATATGGATCTTTTACATTATGTATAGACTAGAGAGGATTAGATAAAATCACGATTAAACATGGATTTCCGATCCCATTCATTGATGAGATGTTGGATGAGCTACATGGCATAGAATATTTCAAAGTATATTTGGTCAGGACTGTTCTAATCTGGTAAGGAATTGAAGACATGAAGAAACAGTCTTTAATTCTGAAGAACATTATGAATTAAAGTCATGTAACTGGACAGTAGAAAAATTTTGAGTTTTAGCCGGTGAACCTTTGGTTTCTAAAGTAATTTTAACGTGGCTGATTTTATATAAAACACATTTCAATAGTTTTATAAAATTAGCCCTATAATTATTTTAAAAATAATTAATTATTAAGTATTAGCCCAACAAAATAAATGCGGATAAAATTGAAAACATGAAATTCGCCTCTCGATTTTCTGGTTTGGAGCAGATTTCAATGCATTTTCCCTAGATTTACTAGCTCGGGGGAGGGATTGCACTGATTCGCCCCCATTTTTACTGATTCGGGCTTGGAAGTTGGAGGTGCAATAAAAATTTGAATGTGTTTGCTGGAATTTACTGGGTCGGGGGAAGGATTGGAGTAATTTTCCCTGGTTGGGCTTGGTTGGAGCTTGAAAGGGGCTGTTGGAGGTACAGCAATGCTCAGGGCAACAACTTACAAGAAGTAGACCCTGGTTCCAATGACGCTGCATGCATTGACAAGAATGGAGGTTTGGTTTCATTTTGGGAGATGGTAGCTGCCCGGAAAGGGATTTAGAGTACCAATATGGTCCATTTCCCCAGTGCCATGGAGCTAAACCTGTAAGGAGGAGTTTGGAAAGTGGTGTTAGGTTGCAACTGTAATTATATATATATTTTTATAATTTGTCTGAGTCCGAATGCTTCCAGTGTGTTTGCGATTGCTTCGGTGAGCCTAATAGTGCTCTGTAATTATTATTTTTTAATAAATTTTCCAATCTAAATGCTTCAAAGTGTGCTGGACGGCTGGTGAATGCTGGTGAACAGTGCTGGTCAATGGTGAATGCGGGTGCTCTGTGGGTGATTTGTAAGAGGTAAGCCAAAATCCAGAAGTTTACACTTGTTCCAGCCTTCTTTTAAGCTCACAATCACTAGAAATCCAAACTGTTGACACTTTCCATCAAAGGTCTCTCGTAGGCTTCGACTGCAGCTCTCGATTACATCAGTTTCACACTAGTTTGATTAAATATGAAAACATATGTCAGAGTTGTTACCCTTCGATATTCTATGTTAGTAGGTTAATAGGTATGAGTATTACATGTAATAAGGGTTATCAAAGCTGTTTTTTTCCTATCACCATGTCTCTTAGCAAGCATTATCGACGTTTTTGTCTTTGTTTTTTTTTATATTGGTTTGGCACAGGTTAGAGTAAAAGCATCTAAGTTGAGAGCCTAATAGCTGGACCAAGAAGTCGAGTTTATATCTCTGATATGAAATGATGAAAAGTATCATAGGGCCAAGTTGTTAGGCCATCCTTATCTATTTTCCTTGAATAAATTTAGGTCCGAAAATCTAGAGATAATCTAGTGTAGGACCAAGTTTCAATACAGCTGTTGTAGGGTTCTTGTGCTTGGTTTGACTGTAGGTTAGCAGGCTGCATAAATACCTAGGTAGAGCAAGGCTTTCAGAGAGGGCCGAAGGTAGATAGAGACTGTTAAGAAAGTTGCAAGGGTGCTTGGTTCATAGAGGAAGTCTTCTAGGTTGGAATGTTGTTCCTAAAAGAGCTAGAGCAGGAGTTTGAAGATCATCCAAAGTGTGAAACATCACAAGTAATTTTGTGTTGCATCCGTGGAGGAATATCTTTGAAAATCTTTGTGGGAAATTGAACTGTTGTAGGTATCCTTTTGAGGACCAAAAGGGTGTAGCAATAGGCTAGAAGGTGTCTTATAACCCAACTTATGGAAAGACTTGATAGAAGAAGGGCAACCACAGTCTCTTGAAAATACCATTGTCAATAATAGGATATAATGTTCCATTTCGCAGAAGAATGAATGATTGATCCAATTAAATTATTGAAATTATATATTCCATGACCCTAGATAGAAATCAAGATCAAAAATTTTGAAAATAACATTCAACATAACATAGAATTTGGTTAGAAATCACAACATTAGTGAGTGAAACATTAGCGAGTGATTGCAAAGCAGTTTTTCTCAATAAAATTAAAACCAATTTTTATGTAACCTTGGCACAAACACATAAAATTACTTGAATATTCACTTGTAAAAACCCAACAACTTCAACTATCAGCCAAACAACTATTAACAACATAACAAATTCAAGATAATCTGCAAAGCTGGCGACAGACATCTCATAAAACTTCACACAAAGCACAGTAAGGGAAAGGGTGATGATTGCCAAAGAAAGAATGCATACCTTCCAATATCTGCATCTGCTGCACGTAAATATGCAATCAATGCATCCAGTGCCTTTTCTTCCACTGGTGCATTTGAGTCAGATACTGCCTTCTTGAAAAATGAACCTAAGGTGTAAACAATGCATGCACACCTTCCAATCAGATCAAGCAATATATCATACAATATACAACTCATGCCTCCACCATCCTTAGTCCAACATGAAATAGCATATTAATACTGATAATTCAAAATCTCACTAGATCATTTCACTTGTATCTATGTCTAAAAAAAATTATTGAACTAAAAATGATAGTTGTCAATATATGCACAACACCACCAACAGTCCTATATACAAAGATCAACTTTGTGAAACATGAGGTTAATGAATAAAGAACAATTAAAAATTCACTTAGATAGCCAGCTACAATTGCATGACTGATATGTTCTCTTTTAGACCACATTGTATCTTCAAAAAGTACAGCCATCTGAATCAAATATGCAATTCTTGTTCTCAACTTTCTGTCTAAAGAATGTACGGGCTTACAATCCTACTAGAAAATACGTTTCTTTTGCCACCTCTCCTGATAACAGATTCCAAAAATCCCTTTGAAAAGGACCCTTAGAGAGCTATCACATCTAGAACATCCGACCTCTGCCGAATTTACAAACACTATTGCTCCTCTGGCAATGAGTTAAAAGAAATGCAATTGGGACATATTAAAAATGTGATACCATGTGCTACAGTAGAGAAATTTTAGTCGTCCATGTTAGTAAAATCATCACAGCTGGAACTCAGATGATGTTCTCAGGTCACTGCTTCTGTTAAAGACTTGTTCCAATGCAAGGTTTTTCTTGTTTAGTTTTTTAGATTTGATCTGATATGTTTTGCACAGAGTCTTCATGCGGGCAGCACATTGCTATAGTCTCTTTTCAAAAACCATATTTCAGGTGCCTAGGATGAATGTACTATGTACTAATGTAGTGATAGGTTAGAAAAAATTTCTACAAGATAGCCACAGTACTGTTATTTTATGAGCCTGTATGGACAATATGATGTATATTTTGATTTCACACTTGACATGTCAGATATAATGCTTTTTTAACATGGAAAAGCATATAACCACAGTGAGATAAAATATAAACATTTATGAGAAATTTCTTATTTTAATATTGTGTGAACTATAAGAATATTTTATAGGGAAAATGAGTGACAAAATTTACTATTTCACATATTTCACATTCGAAACTTTCTTTGCTTTTTCAAGTTTGTTAAATTCTCATAAATAAATTAAAATTGTAGCACTAATGCACTAGAAATTCACTTGTATATATGATAAATGTGTATATGTATGGGAGAAAGCAACAATTAGGCTTAACATGGAATCCACTAACGTTTTGTGCTTATGGAATCCACTAGATTCATGGATCACTGAGAAATTAATATCCTTGAGACAAATAAACACTTATTTTGGGGATAAGAGTAAATTATATTAATTAGTTCTGAAAACAAGAAGAAAACTTTTTCCCATGAAATCCTTAGAATTGTGTGAAACCTACTTTTTTGGGAGCAGACTTGAATGAATGGAAAACCCTGATTGACTTACAAATTACAAGTACTTCGCTGACAGGCATAAACTTCTGGTGTATGGAAAGACTTGATAGAAGAAGGGCAGCCACATTCTCTTGAGCAGTGGAGGCTGGGTTGGCAGGACTGTAACAGTGGTTACAACGTGCTCTAATCAGAGGTCTGGTTTCTGAAGCAAGAACACAAAACCAAGAACAAGAAGGATAAGGGGAAGTTGAGAAAAAAGGTATGTTTCTCTAATAGATTGGTTTGTTTGTTAATGAATGGTTGTTAAAGAGCACTTTTGGACTGTTGAAAGGCCCAAGTACAATGATGTTTGAAGAATTAAGTCACTATTAGAAGGCAACTATTATGAAGCCCTAAGGACAATGATCTTTGGAATTCAAACTTTGTTGTATGGGAAGACGTGTGAATTCACTAAGCACACTGAATGTGGAAGTTATTTAGTATTGTATGAGCTATTGATGATGCCTTAACTTGTGTGACAAAGTAGTAGTCTTGACTCTTGACTCTTTTCACTATGTAAGGACATTTCTAGAAGACCCTATGAACAATATAGCTTGTAACAACAAAAGTATTGTTGAAGGAAAAAATTGCAAGTCCATGTTCTAAAATATCAGAGATATAGGGCAGATCCTTTAGAACAGTTAGATTATTGGACTGTATGAAGGCAGAACTAAAAACCCTAGTTCTGTGATTTGGAGCAACATATCAATGATTTGGGGCAATTAGTTGAAGACCCTATGAGTTGGCAATCTTGAAGAAGCAGGATAACAGCTAGAGGTAAGGATTATTTATGACAATGAAGCTATGTTGACTGATGAAGATTGATTGGAAAGGTCAGCCAAGTTGTGGGACACCTTGAATAAATTTAGGTCCAAAAATCTAGAGATAATATAGTGTAGGACCAAGTTGCAATAGGGTTTTTGTAGGGTTCTTGTGCTTGGTTTGAATGTAGGTTAGTAGGCTGCATAAATACTTGGGTAGAGAAAGGCTTTCAGAGAGGGCCGAAGGTGGATAGATACTGTTAAGAAGGTTGCAACAGTGCTTGGTTCATAGAGGAAGTCTACTAGGTTGGAACATTGTTCCTAAAAGAGCTAGAGCAGGAGTTTGAAGATCATCCAAAGTGTGAAACATCACAAGTAATTCTGTGTTGCATCCGTGGAGGAATATCTTTGCAAATATTTGTGGGAAACTGAACTGCTATAGGTATCCTTTTGAGGACCAAAAGGGTGCAACAATAGGCTAGAAGGTGTCTTATAACCCAACGTATGGAAAGACTTGATAGAAGAAGGGCAACCACAGTCTCTTGAAAATACCATTGTCAATAATAGGATATAATGTTCCATTTCGCAGAAGAATGAACGATTGATCCAATTAAATTATTGAAATTATATATGCCATGAACCTAGATAGAAATCAAGATCAAAACTTTTGAAAATAACATTCAACATAACACAGACTTTGGTAAGAAATCACAACATTAGTGAGTGAAACATTAGCGAGTGATTGCAAAGCAGTTTTTCTCAATAAAATTAAAACTAGTTTTTATGTAACCTTGGCACAAACACATAAAATTACTTGAATATTCACTTGTAAAAACCCAACAACTTCAACTATCAGCCAAACAACTATTAACAACATAACAAATTCAAGATAATTTGCAAAGCTGGCGATAGACATCTCATAAAACTTCACACAAAGCACAGTAAGGGAAAGGGTGATGATTGCCAAAGCAAGAATGCATACCTTCCAATATCTGCATTTGCTGCACGTAAATATGAAATCAATGCATCCAGCACCTTTTCTTCCACTGGTGCATTTGAGTCAGATATTGCCTTCTTGAAAAATGAACCTAAGGTGTAAACAATGCATGCACACCTTCCAATCAGATCAAGCAATATATCATAAAATATACAACTCATGCCTCCACCATCCTTATTCCAACATGCAATAGCCTATTAATACTGATAATTCAAAATCTCACTAGATCATTTCAGTTGTATCTATGTCTAAAAAAAATTATTGAACTAAAAATGATAGTTGTCAATATATGCACAACAACACCAACAGTCCTGTATACAAAGATCAACTTTGTGAAACATGAAGTTAATGAATAAAGAACAATTAAACATTCACTTAGATAACCAGCTACAATGGCATGACTGATATGTTCTCTTTTAGACCACATTGCATCTTCAAAAAATACTGCCATCTCAATAAAATTTGCAATTATTGTTCTAAAGTTTCTGTCTAAAGAATGTACAGGCTTACAATCCTACTAGAAAATACGTTTCTTTTTCCACCTCTCCTGATAACAGATTCCACAAATCCCTTTTGAAAAGGACCCTTAGAGAGCTATCACATCTAGAACATCTAACCTCTGCTGAATTTACAAACACCATTGCTCCTTTGGCAATGAGTTCAAAGAACTGAAATTGGGACCTATTAAAAACATGATACCATGTGCTACAATAGAGAAATTTTAGTCCTCCATGTTAGTAAAATCATCACAGTTGGAACTCCGATGATGTTCTCAGGTCATTGCTTCTGTCAGAGACCTGTTCCAATGCAAGGTTTTTCTTGTTTAGTTTTTTAGATTTGATCTAATATGTTTTGCAAAAAGTCTTCATGCAGGCAGCACATTGCCATAGTCTCTTTTCAAAAACCATATTTCAGGTGCCTAGGATGAATGTACTATGTACTAATGTAGTGATAGGTTAGAAAAAATTTCTACAAGATAGCCACAATACTGTTATTTTTTGAGCCTGTATGGATAGTATGATGTATATTCTGATTTCACACTTGACATGTCAGATATAATGCTTTTCTAACATGGAAAAGCATATAACCACAGTGAGATAAAATCTAAACATTTATGAGAAATTTCTTATTTCAATATCGTGTGAATTACAAGAAGATTTTATAGGGAAAATGAGTGACAAAATTTACTATTTCACATATTTCACATTCGAAACTTTCTTTTCTTTTTCAAGTTTGTTAACTTCTCATAAATAAATTACAATTTTAGCACTAATGCACTAGAAATGCACCAGTATATATGATAAATGTGTGTATGTATGGGAGAAAGCAGCAATTAGGCTTAACAGGGAATCTACTAACGTTTTGTGCTTATGGAATCCACTAGATTCATGGTTCACTGAGAAATTAATATCCTTGAGACAAAGAAACACTTATTTTGGGGATAAGAGTAAATTATATTAATTAGTTCTGAAAACAAGAGGAAGACTTTTGCCCATGAAATCCTTAGAATTGTGTGAAACCTACTTTTTTGGGAGCAGACTTGAATGAATGGAAAACCCTGATTGACTTACAAATTACAAGTACTTCGCTGACAGGCATAAACTTTTGGTGTATGGAAAGACTTGATAGAAGAAGGGCAGCCATAGTCTCTTGAGCAGTGGAGGTCGATTTTGCAGGACTGTAACAATGGTTACAACATGCCCTATTCAGAGGTCTAGTTTCTGAAGCAAGAACGAAAAACCAAGAACAAGAAGGATGAGGGGAAGTTGAGAAACAAGGTATGTTTCTCTAATATATTGGTTTGTTTGATAATGAATGGTTGTTAAAGAGCACTTGTGGACTGTTGAAGGGCCCAAGTACAGTGATGTTTGAAGAATTAAGTCACTATTAGAAGGAAACTATTATGAAGCCCTAAGGACAATGATCTCTAGAATTCAAACTTTTTTGTATGGGAAGATGTGTGAATTCACTACGCACACTGAATGTGGAAGTTATTTAGTATTGTATGAGCTATTGATGATGCCTTAACTTGTGTGACAAAGTAGTAGTCTTGACTCTTGACTCTTGTCACTTTTTAAGGACATTTCTAGAAGACCCTATGAACAATATAGCTTGTAACAACAAAAGTATTGTTGAAGGACAATATTGCAAGTCCATGTTCTAAAATATCAGAGATATAGGGCAAATACTTTAGAACAGTTAGATTATTGGACTGTATGAAGGCAAAACTAAAATCCCTAGTTCTGTGATTTGGAGCAACATATCAATGATTTGGGGCAACTAGTTGAAGACCCTATGAGTTGGAAATCTTGAAGGAGCAGGATAGCAGCTAGAGGTAAGGATTATTTATGAAAATGAAGCTATGTTGACTGATGAAGATTGATTGGAAAGGTCAGCCAAGTTGTGGGACACCTTGAATAAATTTAGGTCCGAAAATCTAGAGATAATCTAGTGTAGGACCAAGTTGCAATAGGGTTTTTGTAGGGTTCTTGTACTTGGTTTGAATGCAAGTTAGCAGGCTGCATAAATACTTGGGTAGAGCAAGGCTTTCAGAGAGGTCCGAAGGTAGATAGAGACTGTTAAGAAGGTTGCAAGGGTGCTTGGTTCGTAGAGAAAGTCTGCTAGGTTGGAACACTGTTCCTAAAAGAGCTGGAGCAGGAGTTTGAAGATCATCAAAAGTGTGAAACATCACAAGTAATTCTGTGTTGCATCTGTGGAGGAATATCTTTGCTAATCTTTGTGGGAAACTGAACTGTTGTAGGTATCCTTTTGAGGACCAAAAGGGTGCAACAATAGGCTAGAATTTGTCTTATAACCCAATGTATGGAAAGACTTGATAGAAGAAGGGCAGGCACAGTCTCTTGAGCAATGGAGGTCGAGTTGGCAGGACTGTAACAGTGGTTACAGCATGCCCTAATCAGAGGTCTAGTTTCTGAAGCAAGTACACAAAACCAAGAACAAGAGGGATAAGGGGAAGTTGAGAAATAGGGGAGGTTTCTCTAACAGATTGGTTTGTTTGTTAATGAATGGTTGCTAAAGAGCACTTTTGGACTGTTGAAAGGCCCAAGTACAGTGATGTTTGAAGAATTAAGTCACTATTAGAAGGAAACTATTATGAAGCCCTAAGGACAATGATCTCTAGAATTGAAACTTTGTTGTATGAGAAGATGTGTGAATTCACTACGCACACTGAATGTGGAAGTTATTTAGTATTGTATGAGCTATTGATGATGCCTTAACTTGTGTGACAAGGTAGTAGTCTTGACTCTTGTCACTATGTAAGGACATTTCTAGAAGAACCTATAAAAAATATAGCTTGTAACAACAAAATTATTGTTGAAGGAAAAAATTTCAAGTCCTTGTTCTAAAATATCAGAGATAGAGGGAAAATCCTTAAGAACAGTTAGATTATTGGAATTCCAAATATGAAAACCAAGCTCACTCAATTATAATCAACTAGCAAGGGGGAGTATGATAATGCAAAAGAGAGCTCATCCAGATCCAACAAGAGCCATATATGGATAAACATACACCAATTTAAGGTTAAATATAATTGGTCTGGCAGAGAAATGAGACAGTTGGAATTGACAGGCAGCTTATTAGGGCTCATTTGAGTAGGAAAACAATTTCAGGTTGAAAAGAATTTGAGAAAGGAGAAAACTGAATGACTTGATGGCATTACTCAGTGTTTATAAAAACATATCAAAGAACCACAAGTAATTATCTTCTGTGAGGATAGGAAAGGCTACAAAGGAATAGCTAATTGAGTTGTGAAATGTAACTTGAGTGGGACAAAAGTTTGATTGGGAAAGGCTACAAAGGAATAGCTAATTGAGTTGTGAAATATAACATTAGTGATTTTACTATTGGTTAATCATAAGATGCTTCTAATCTATGTAGATACTAGGGATAATTTGTAATTATGTACTAGGTGTTTACATTAAATCTCTGAGAAGGAAAGCAAATTGGCAAACGTAATTCTGATTTAAACTGGACATATTTATGTGCCTTTAGAGTAGAGCAGAGTAATTATTAATATGGAATGAATCCCACCATATTTATTTTTTGATACATTTAAACTGATTGGAATTTAAGATATTTGACACTACTAATGAAATTTCCAAATCAAATATGGTAATATCATGATGAAAGGATACTTATAATGTTGGGCACGAATTTTCATACACCTGTTTTTTGCTAATTTTGATGTATAATTCACATAGTGAGTCTTTATGGACAGGCTTACCCAGGACGACTAACAGGTGGAGTAGAAGCTGATGTGATGGCCACAAATGAGCTGGCAACCCATGCATTCCTCCAGGAAAGCCATTATATTTATTTTTCTTTCCGAATTGATCTCAACCTGTAGCAAAATATCTATGTTCCCTTAATTTGATTTAGCAGGAAAAATTATGATTAAGGACTGCTATGCACAATTTTTCCTTTAATTGGGTAAATCTGGAATAAATATTAGATGTTTACCAACTCTTATGTATGGATGTAAAATCTTATCTGCCTTGATTTAGCAACTATAAAAGTGCCTTCCTGCTCCTATAGTGACCTCTTATTTTGGTTCAATTGTTTTGCTAGTTGGATTGTCAGAGGGAAGGATTCTTCAAAGCTAGAAATCATCTTTGTATCTATAAACAGTGGGTTTGGTTGAATTAGTTATTATATATGTTTTTTAAGATTAGATATTTTTGGGCTTTAAAGTGAATCTAAAGATAATATTTGTCATGGTGATGAGACTTACTATTATAACATAATTGAAAATTTTAACAAGGAGACACCAGTTACAGTTTGAAATCTTTCAAACTTTTCAATGGAGAGATATCTCTGCTCTTTTTTAATATATTTTCTTCATGTCATTGCCTTGTCTCTAGTTGCCATTGCCCTATTTGGCATGTAACTTATCTTTTTCTTTTCATAGGAATTCCCCCTTTTTTTTTTTTTAAATATGTCTTGTTATGCAAAATATTTAAAAAAGTCACCTCAACAAAGATCAGAACGAATCAAATCACGTGATTTCAAAGGATGATTATCAAGGCTGCAAGATCCATGAGCTATATTGTCATCAAATCCAAAGCAAGGTTAAATAAGTTCTTATCGAATAAAAAACAAGGTGAACCATGCAAACAACGATTGGGTCACCGAAAGAATTCAAATAAACTTAGAATAAGAAAAAGTTATTAGGTTGTCCCAAGATTTTTTGGGTAGGTTGGTTACAACAAGCCCCCACCTCCTCATTAGGAGGTGAGTTGAGAGGAATCAACATGCTCTTTTTCTGTGACAAATGTAGCAGACTTCTCTGGAGTCAAGCTAGGGTCAACCACCGGGGTTATCTGGGCCTTTTGAGCTTGAGGAGCTTTGCTCTTTTTGACATTTCACCCATTTTTCATTATTTGTAAAGGGTCATAGGTTGTTTGAGCCTTCCCTTGCTCAGCCTCAGAGATTTATGATTTTATAGTTTTGGTTTGGCCAATAAGGGGTAACCCCTAATCCCATGGTTTTGGATTTGACCCTGTCACCCACCAAAATGGGTAACCCTATAAGAGAACTTTTCTCCTACATTGGACAACTAGCCAGCCAATAGCCCCTGATATTCACTTCATGATGATGATATATCATGTGCGTCAGCCATCTGCATCATCCAGATAGGTGATTCAAATATTGAAATTTTTGCATACCTTTATTATGTTATATACTTCTTTATTTGACTCTCGTAAATAGAATTCAGTAGCTTAAAATTGGGTTCACTTAATTTCTACATTCAAATCAATGCATTGTATTTTCATAATCTTTGACCCTTTGGAATTATTAACTAGTTTTTTCCAAGCATTTAATGGTCTGCTAATGGTGGTTGTGTGCATTAGCTGTAGCACAGTTAATTGACAGAAGACAAGGGTAAAGGTTTGTTGTGTGTCTTGCATGCAACACAAGGTATGTTGACCAATGTTCCTTTCATGGGACTGGTTGATTGGGATACTTGTGGAGCCCATATTAAATATCCAAGCTTGTTTCTTGAAATTGTTTGGTATTGGTGTGTGTAACTCAACTTCCAAGTCTCCTCCCTTCATATTTAGATGTTGTTGGGATTCCCTATGCAGTGGTGATTTCCTACTTGACATGGAGGTATACTAGTCATGCGATCATTTGAATTGGGTTTTTCTCCTTGGCTCTAACTGGTACATATGATCTACCAACCAATAAATATTTCAGGAGACACTATAATTTATTCTATTTGAAGAAAAATATCATCAATTTGTCAAGGTTGGAACTGGGTTTTGTCTTTGCAGGTCGAGAACCCCTGCAACCATGTTCTTGTCATTGTCTACTTGGTCACATTGGTGGTTGTTGTTACCCCTCATGTTGACATGATTGGTAAATGCATATTTCAGGGGTAACTTGTAGGATGCTCAAGGACTATAGACACGCACTTATTTTTGGTTGAGAGTAGTCCTTCACGTGATGATCTTCCTGGATGTTCAGCATAGTGATTCTCCTTGATAATAATGTGGTTTCCTTGGTTGGAATGATGATTCTAGCCTTCACAAGGTTAGATTATCAGTGGAGGTTGCTTCAGTGGTGCATAATGTTCTTCATGAACCAACATCAAGGTGGTCAAATAATCACATCTTGGTCACTTTCACCTTGTGCTGCATGGTTATATCATAAGTATCCTCTAATGTGGTAATACACTTACCTAGTTTCATTCATGTTCATGCCCTTTTTCCATAGTTTTACCTAGGCAATTTGTTTTATCTAGGCAGGGAAGAATTGGGAAAAATTGAAATAAATTTGAAGGGCCTAGCTCTGTGATAGCCTTTTCTTCTCTTTATATATATTCAATTCCAATTTTAGCAAAGTTGTGGGCCAAATTGATACCAGGAAGCTGCCGAAATACATATCATTCTGGAATAAATTCTCCAGAATTATTTCTGCAACAATTAGAAAAATCATTAAGACGAATGGGGAATTACTTTCTGGGTCTAGGTGAAGAACAAGAGTTGCACATACTTGAGTTTAATTCCCTCAGTTATATTTTGAGGTTGTTTGTGTCAGGACTAAATTTACATTCACAGATATTTACCAGATTGAAGACTGAAGTCCATAGTTTCTACTACTGAGGTCCCCTATGAAGGAATTGGGTTGGAGCATTCTGACTTTTTAGAGCGAGTTAAGAAGAAAATTTGTGATGAAAATCCAAATATATCATGCCCCTTGAAACTTGTTCAGGAATTACCTAAACATTTTTTCATTGAACCCATACCTCTCAGTGAATAACTTAAAGAAATTAGAGTAGTTTTGCTTGTTCCAGAAAATAGTTATGATCGTCGTCTTAATTCTGTAATAGGCGTGCCTATTGAAATTTGGTTGTTGATGGTTTTGGGAGACTCGGTACAATATAAAAAAATAGATATTAATGAATTTGAAGGAAATGGTGGAGTAAAATCTGGTTCAGTTACTTTTCCATTTAATGTTGTGAATAAAAATTCATCATGTTTCTTAGAAGTTTATATTATGATGGAATGCCACTTTGAATTTGGGAGAGTTCTATTAAATATATTTCAGGCAGTTTCAAAACAAGAACTTGTTTCACTATCCCATGATGGGCTCCATTTTTCCCTTTGGTATTTGGGCCTGCAAGATCTTCTATCCATTGAAAAAGTTTGCAAGTCTCTGCATGCTGCAGTGAAAGATGATCCTCGTCTATGGAAAACTATACATGTGGAGTATCCTCTAAGTGAAAGGCTCATTGACGATTCCTTCTTAAAAATTTCTGAAAGGTCTCAAGGTCAGTTATAAAAATTGACTTTAGTGGAGTGCTTGAAAATTATAGATGATGGACTGAAGCAAGAATTGGACATCAGTCCAAAGCTTACAAAGGTTGGTATCTGTCTTTGTGGTGAACATGGTATTAATTTTAAATGGCACTGATGTTATAACAACCATGGTATTCATTTTAAATGGCAAATTTTAAAAATACACTTGTATTTTGAATTGTATTGCAAAAATTAGGAGGATACAATGCAACACCTTGCACCAAGAGTATGAGGTTTTATCTGTGTCGATTTCCATGGACAAAACAACAAAATCCTCTGCAAACTTTTCAATCTTGGGAAGCTACTGAAAAATCTCCGGTCTCTTTGGAAGAATTAACACCTGCACCAAGAGTATGAGGTTTTCTCTGTGTAGATTTCCATGGACAAAACAACAAACTCCTCTGCAAAATTTTCAATCTTGGGAAGCTACTAAAAAATCCCCGGCCTCTTTGGAAGAATTAAGACCTGCACCAAGAGTACGATGTTTTCTCTGTGTAGATTTCCACAGAAAAAACAACAAAATCCTCTGCAAAATTTTCAATCTTGGGAAGCTACTGAAAAATCTTCGGCCTCTTTGGAAGAATTAACAACGACAATAGAAGCAGAAGAAAGTGATTAAAAGGCTCAATATTTTCATCCATCAGGGATTGTAGAGTTCTGGGTATTGGGGGAATCAAAACATCAACAATTCTCTCTAGCTTCTAATCAGATTCCAACTTACTTTGTAAAATTGTGCTTTCATCATGAATCAAAATACTATCATAACAAACTAGAAATAACTTACTTGTATTTGTACCACTGGATCAAATCAATGTAATGGATTTGTGCACTAAATAAAGTTTTCTTGTGCTTAAGCCCAATGGCTATGAGCAAGGTTTGGAATTGGGAATATGGTCATTATTAGTATGATTTATGCTTTAAATCGTAAGAATGGCTCTGAAGACATCTACCATGGCAAGGGGAGGAAAGCAAGGGCCTTAGGCACTAAGAAAATATTTACAATCTCAATGGAAATGGGGATATCACAGATTCATGGCTGTAAATTCTTTTGGCAGATTCATTGTCTTTTGTAATGGGATTGAATCTCACCTCTCCTCCTACAACAAAAAATAGAAACAAGATGGTGGTGGAGGGCACAATTCTTAAGCTGGGGAGTCATGGGAACCTGGTCCTAGAAGACTTGGACAGAACCGTGGTTTGGAGTATCGATACTGATAAGTCTAAAGGCATTTTAATAGCGAAGAAAACCAATTTTCATATTTATAATTCCGCGAATTCTTTGCTTGTGTATGAGGGTTCAAATCTCGTGCAGAAAAGTTGGGATTATCCCACGCACACACTCCTGCCTGGGCAATTGCTGAAAAGAGGGCAGACAATTCTTAAGCTGGGGAGTCATGGGAACCTGGTCATAGAAGACTCAGACAGAACCGTGGTTTGGAGTATCGATATTGATAAGTCTAAAGGCATTTTGATAGAGAAGAACGCCAATTTTCAGATTTATAATTCTGCGAGTTCTTCGCTTGTGTACGAGGGTTCAAATCTTGTTCAGAAAAGTTGGGATTATCCCATGCACACACTCCTGCCTGGGAAATCGCTGAAAAGAGGGAAGACACTTGTATCGAATTCATCTGCGACGAATACATCTTGTGTAGGATTAGGGTTGGTTTTGTTCTACACAATTTCAATCCAGGAGCCTTATGGGGGTTGCAAAGGCTAGACTACCAAGGTGTTCTTAGGACCTTCTTTTATAATTCATCGTTAATAAGTCCCGAGGCCGTCTATACGGACCAGAATTTGCAGGTTTTGTCTAATGAAAATGTAGGTAAATCATCTTCTTTTTATTCCTACGCTAATGGGATTCGATCGCTGCCAATAGGTCCTTTCTATAATGACAGAAATGGGCAGTCTTTGCGTCTACCATGTCTCTATGGTTCTTGGATGAAACAATGTTTAAGATTTGTGTATGGACTTCGAACTGGACTACCCTGTCTCTCTGGTTCCTGGACAAAACTGATAAGAATTGTCTATTTCTCAAAGCCTGCTGGTCTTATCTGTGACAAAGGTCAATGCATCTGCCTTCAATTTGAACAAATCCAAAACCATGGGGTAGGGATGTTATAATAGCCAAGGTATTCATTTTAAATGGCACATTTTAAAAAATACACTTGTATTTTGAATTGTATTGCAAAAATTAGGAGGATACAATGCAACCTCTGTATTTTTTAAAATGTGCCATTTAAAATGAATACAAAGGAGTGATTGTCCCTATTTGACAATCACTCCTCACAGGATAAGAGCACTTGCAAAATGCCAGGTATAGATTCATAATAGCCCAATGCTTAATTTTCCTATTATTTCAAAAATTTACTAATGTATGCAGGATCTAAATCAATTTTGTGTTGATGAAGGTTGATTAAATACTGGGAGATAATCCTATGAGGATTTCATACATGGTTGGATATGGTTCCCTCTATCCAAAACTTATTCATCACAAAGCCTCTTCTCTGCCCTCCAAGGCCAATCATCCTCAACCCTTTCCCTGCAGAGCAGGCTTCCAATCTCTGTACAGCAGTGCACCCAATCCCAACATCTTGGTGGGAGTTGTGGTGGGAGGCCAAGACAACATGGATAGGTTTACTGATGTGAGAAACAATTATGATCAACCCAAACCTTCCACCTACATTAATGCACCCTTAGTGGGTTCTCTTGCTTATTTGGCCCATTTTACTAACTCTTAAATATCCTATCTTCTTCTTCTAAACAAGAGAAGGAATTAATAATGCTTGGAGAAGGAATTAATAAGGGTTATAAGCAGCCCAGTATCCCTTGCTATTGTTCACATGATTTCTGCAGGATCTCCAAAATAAAATCAATGGAATGGAATTAAATTTGTATCCCTTGCTATCGTTCACATGATTTCTGTAGGATCACCAAAATAAAATCAATGGAATGGAATTAAAGATTTTCAATCAAGACTTTGGTTGTTAGTAATTTTTTCACATTCATTATATGATGCAGCCAATAATCTTACTCGTTGGCAATTTTGCAAGTTAATTTTAATGTAGATTGTGACATAATTGTGAGTAACATGATATTGCATGAATAGTGCATTAAGAAGTTGTAGAAGATTTGGACATATTCATGAGGAATACGTGGCATTGCACTAACAGTTAATTAAATGGTTGAAGGAGATTCATGCTTTCGGAACATTTTTACACACTTCACGTTTAAGATGGTTACAGGATATTTGTGACATATTCCTCAACAATGTCGCATTTAAGTAGAAATTCATTAAATGGTTGAAGGACATTCATGGTTGATAAATTTGACTAGAGGGTGTGACATCTTTCTCATATGGTGAAACATGTGACTGAGTTTTAGTGGAATAATTATTATTTTCCTTCAAATCTAATGTTAAAATTTTGAAAAAGGTAGTTTATCTTTTAACAAATTAGTAGGTACATGTCACTTGTATTAGAAAAAAGCCATTTTATTTCTCCACTTTGCTCATAAATTATGCAAATTAATATACTTTGTTCATGTTTCATAAGTTTCATTTTGATTTATTCCTTCTCTTGAATTAATTTACATAGAAAAATTTGGTTTCTTTCCTTCTTGGTTTAAACTAGCTCCTCCATATACCATTCTTGAATAAGGTATGCAGAGAAGAGGGTGGAGATAATATTGATTTTGATTGCATACAATCAAGCTTTCCTACATAGCTATCCCCCCAAGCGATGGTACAGATTCTTGTCTCTTATCGTTTTTTCTACTCCTGACCATATTACTCTGCACAATACATAATTTAATATAGGAAAGGTAACGGTTTAGGTGCAATATTGGTGCATGATTGTACTATTTTTGGCATATTTGATTGCATTATTTTGGTGCTACAATCAACGATTGTGTATCATGTATGGTAATTTGTTTGGCCTAAATGCTTGTAATTACAATTTGGTATCTTCGCATTTTTAAGTAAAAACAGATCAAACATTTTGTTTGTTTTTATGAATTTATGTTTATTTTTGATCCAGTGGGGATGATTGGTGACTTGGGTTCCTTTTAATCAGGCTTCACCATGTGGCTTTACCTAGTGGTATACAACTCATCTCTTGATGTTTTCTTCCCTTATA
This sequence comes from Pinus albicaulis, assembly GCA_034641835.2. Lineage (NCBI taxonomy): Eukaryota > Viridiplantae > Streptophyta > Pinopsida > Pinales > Pinaceae > Pinus > Pinus albicaulis. The sequence continues at coordinate 39,976 of JAXQQM020066554.1, forward strand.
ACCATGTCACATTATTCATATCATAGCGAAAAGTACTAGTGTAATACTAATGGGTGTTTGTACTGTTTTTGTCATTTTTAGTGCTTCATTTGGTGCTACAAACAAGTTTGGATGTGTGTTACTTAGTTTGGCATGACTCGTTAGTGTTTGAGATATTTTTTTAGGATTGAATACTTTTGATTACAGTTCAATGCTTCTAGATATGGATTATTTTCAAGTATTGAAATTACTCCAACATCAATTCAGAAACTGATAAAACCCTATTGTTTGTTGCTTCATTTGTGTTTAACTATCTCTTGCAATATATGGTAGATATTGACATCAATATTTGTTTATCTGTTGCAGGTCAATGAGATTGATTCCAGTGTAGCTCTAAACATGTCTGGGTAGACTTTGGAGATGACAACTTTACCATTAGTAGTTGGGAACATAAAGTACAAGTTAGCAGAGATGGACAAATGAAGCTATCAACTGAATTATTTTTTGCTTCAATTGACCAATGAAGTGAACTGTTGCACGGGAGAGTGCTTGTATTGCTTTGGTAGCAATTATTGCTGACTGGCTACAAAACAATCCCAATTCTATGCTAATAAAATCACAGTTTGACACATTGATATGTGAAGGATATCTGGAGTGGAGGAATTTGTGGGAAATAGAGGAATATAGATAGAGGTTCTCTGATGGGCACTTTGATTTGGAAACAATATTGCAGTCAAACAAGTTTTATAACTAGCATTGAACCTCCACATATTTTTAAATTGTGGCAATTGTTTTAAGATTAGATTGGGATGCAAGGGATCTAAATTGGTTTTTCTTGGAAATATTATTTAATTTAACGTTATTGATTATGCACACAAGTGTCAAGGCTCTTGTATGATGTTCCAATGATATTTCAATATTGTTTGTAAAGACTCTGTTTTTCTTGTGAAAGTTGGCATCCCCTAAAAGTTAGACAAGAAGGTGGGTTGGAATTGTTGGCTGGCTCTGAGACTCGACAATATCATAATAATATGAAATAGAATTAGATGTTAGTAGAATAGTATTCTAAACTGTGATATTTACATATTAATACTACTATGTTGTTAAATAATAGACTTTATTAGACAATAGTGTGGAAGTTAAATAAAATCTTTGTCAATGACAAATTGTTGAAATAATTATTTAGTCTCATATTCTACTTCAATTTTTGTGATCCTTCGAGTGGCAAGGCACCTTCTATTAAGAAAATTTTCCTGTGTGACATATCATGCTTATAAGTTAATCATAAATTTGTAGATTGGTTTTACTTACTTTTGATGATGGGTAGTTCCAATAAATGGAAATGTTTAGTTGGGTTCAGTTTTTATCATATTTATATAGGATTTACTTCTGATAATAATGTTTTATGCCCTATGTAGACATTTTTCACTAGCATGGAAATGCTTAATGGAGAAGGCTTGGTGTCGTTCTTGTGAATGTGTGTTGTAACTCTTTGTAAAAATATAAAATGTTTTAATTGTAATTTTCACTTCATTGATCTATTTGCAGGGGCAGAGTGGTACCTGCAGCTCTTGAGGTGCATGAGGATGAATGTGGAAGTGATGATGACAGTGGTCATCAAAGACCAACATCGAAGAAGCGAAATAAGTGTCTCCTCTAAATTTTGCTGCCTTTTTGGGTGCTTTTTTTTGGAAACCATCTCTATTTCTATCTATGCACTGTAATTCATACGGTAAGCTAATATTTAATTTAAGAAATCTGGTATATAAACTATATATACTCTTACAATCTAAAGATCATGGATAAATTTTCAAAATTTAAAATTGATGAATTTCTTTTAGGAAAAAGGTTTTATAGGTGCTTTTATTTGAGGCATACTTGTGTGTTAATTCAACATTCGGATTTCTTTGCAAGATTATTGTTTGTAAAATCTGTGTATTTCTAACTATCTCTTCAGGTAAAATTTAGATATATTAAAGTTATAACATCTTATATCTTTTAAGTTGCACTAATCTACCATAAAACACTAGTAAAAGACAATATTTTATGTCAAAATCAATGCCATTTACTGTGTTCAACAGGATTGCCACATTCATGCTTTACCTAGATCTTGTTTGTTTTATATGCATTCTATATCATCGGTCAAGGCATGAATTCTTATAATATATTGAGCCCTAGTTTCTAACTATCCTCTCTTCAATTTCTTTGTAAGGATTGAGTACAATCTAATTGCATAAATTACAACTGGGACAGAGTAATAACTCGGTATTAAAAGACACCATAAGCATTAATTGCTTCAAAGTATTATAAATGCATTTTAATATTACTTGATTTTCCATGCTTATGTGGAACATTGTTGAGAGAAGGAACTATAACAACAATGGATTTGCATGAAGGCTTTATAATTTTTTCAAACGTGAAAGTTGTCATGCATTACTAAGTTTCTCAATTATTTTATAGATCATTACATGTCAAACCGACTTTACTCCTTAACTAGCATTGCATTCAACATTGTGCACAAGTATGATTTACATGTATCAATCAAAAGTATGATTTTATCTATATTTGATAATGCAAGTTGAATACATCATACAATACGTAGTAGTGCTATGGCTATGAAGTTAAATATGAAATAATCTATTGATTGCTACTATTACTATTATATAAGGGGTGCTCTTCCAATGGGAAGAAGGATTTGTGGAATTTGTATTTACTATAAGATTATGCATAGCTGAGTTGCGGACAACTAAGTAGAATTTGGTAGGAAGTTTGGAGTATGTGTAATTCATAATGATCTTGTCTTCTCTTCATTGATGACTTTTCAAAGTGTGAGTTTTGACCTAAGCCATTTCATTATCAATGTGTCAAGGCTCAAAACTCTACCTATATGACAACTACTTATGATCATTCCTAAGAACATGAATCCTAGTTTTTGTAGGTTTAAAATTTATCACAAGTTTGCTCTATTGTGGTCGAATTTGTGGAGGTTATCTCAAAAATTATTGAAGGTACCATGGATCTAAATTTCTTATGAACTTTCAACACTATAACAAACTTTGGTGCAAATTGTTCATCGATTCTCACTTGGTTAGGGTTATAGATGTTGATGAAAATTTTGTGTGCACGCATGAGAGTTGGGTGAAAATGCATAATGTTGTGTAGCATTAGTATGATAAATATGGGATAGTGAAAAGAAAAGTTTTGAAGATTAGTATGAGTTGAATCGTACCTAATCAACTCAGTCAAGTTGATTTTTGGTTGAACAGTTAATGGTTTTTTCAATGGACAGAAGATCTTGCAGACCCAAATACCAAAGGGAAAAATGGAGCCCATCATGGGGTTCTCTTTGTAATTATCCACCACTGCTACCTTCCATGCTTCCTCAAACTCCTCTCCAACCTCAATATCAGTGCTAGTAGTAGCATGAGCAACAAAACTATGCTTAGCAGAACTAGAATGCGTTTTCCAAATTGCACGAGAACTACTTCCCCCACCAGTAACCATGTGCCATGCTTGGTCTCGGTGGTTCGCTTCCTTCAACTCCTGGTTCAACTACCGTATCTTCATTGGAACCAACACCTCGAACTCCACTAGACAATGATTCACCATTTCGTACTAGTAATTCTCCATTTGTACTAGTGATTCGCCATGATTTTACAAGATAATATAATTTCGTGAGAGATTCGCCAAAAAAATTATATATACATATTATATTATTAATAAAATCGCCTTCCATTTTTCCTATGTATCATGGGGATTCGCCCATTTATTATACATATAAATTTAGGGGGGTTCTTAAAATTTTCCCTGATGCTTTGCTTCACATAATAAGAATCTTGGGCACCCAGACATAGATGTGCAATAGGAAAGGCACACTACATAGAGGTCTTCTCAGATGATGAGGAGGAAGAAGAAGATGAACCAAGAAGAGGTCACATCACTGAAAAAACAGGAGATGAACCAACACCATCAGGAGATGGGAATGGGGCATTTTCTCCAATTGGAGGGGCTCTTCCATCATTGAGAGGAGTACCTAATTACTTGACCTTGAGGGTTCGAGGTTCCATATTAGATCAAAGGGTTTCTGTTTTGATTGACAGTGGGGATACCCACAATTTTATTGATGCCCAACTAGTGCAGAGAAGGGCAATACCCACTGATGATGTTGAGGAAATTTCTGTTTTGGTCCCAGGAGATAGAACTATGCAATGCATGCAGTATGTTCCATCCTTATCATTCACCATGGGGACATATACATTGACTGATAATTTCTATGTGGTTGACATGCCTGACACCAATGTGATATTGGGTGTGCAATGGTTGATTACTTTGGGGAAAGTCACCATAGATTGGGAGACTTTGAAGATGGACTGGCTGATAGAAAGAGTGGAAAAACTCAAATGATTAAAGACATGCACACATATCCCTCACATACCACTTCAACACAGAAATCAGAGATGGATTTGTGAAGTGGAAGCAAGGACCTAACAGTACCATCTATTATGCACATGACTTTGGCTCATGGGACATTATTATTTTCTGGAAAACCACCTGGGAGGCCACCTGATTCATATTTGGTGAGACATATCTCACATCATGATGCTCCATTCATAGATCCAAGAGGAATGGGAGCATTAGAAGGCCAAGATACATCACTGAGAGTCTTGGGTAGACTCAAGGAGGAGGGAGAAATTCTCCCAACATCATCATTACCCACTCTCATTTTAGATTCTGTGTTGTGGGAGAGAAATCATGGGAAGTATAGCAGCCTTCCAACATATACCATTGTCATTGGAGATCTCAAGGAGAAGGGTAGCCATATGACAGATGTTCTTTGTGATAGATCATCAGTGCTGTCACTATGGAAGATTGATCCATATTGGAAATCCCAACTATTGGTGGATTATTCCAAGGATATTTTTACATGCATGATACTTGATGACCAGCTACATGAAGAGGGCTATTCAGTCCAATATGAAGTCATCTATTATCATGGTAGGATATTCTTATCTAGAGCCTCCAAGCTCAAGGAGAAGTTGCTACAAAGGGCACTTGAAGAATTCCTTTTCAGCCATACTTATTCCATGAGAGCCTACAATACTATCATGGAGAGCTACACTTGGGAAGGCTTTGAAGAGGAACTATATCAACATTTTCAAATATGCATGAACCATGTGGAGTTGGAAGAGATACATGAATCAATGAAGGAGTTATCACATCCACTTCTTTCCTCTTTTGGAATGAGAGGGGATCTATCTATGGACCACTCCATTTGTATGAGCAGAAATTTTGGTAAGGAACATTCTTATGTACACAATGTTTCATTTGATGATTTCTTGCATTCCTTTACTATGTATATATAGGCCATAGCTCCAAGGAGGAGCATTCTTTCATATAAAATTCATGGCAAACTTTGGGCCATAAACAATTCTTAACATAGCCACTCCCTTGGAGGACATAGGGAGATGTTGTATCATTGTGGGTGTACTCCAAAAGCACCAATCATATCTCACACTTTCAACCATTGTGAGAAGACTTGGGCAGAAAGTGAGTGGCGGGGAAACCATTTACAATATCATTATCTGATGCAGTCAGGAGATTTACTACACTGGTTCCAAATGTGGGACTATGACCCACCTCCATTTTTACAAATTTCTATTTGTATGTACTTAGTTTTGATCCCATACATTGATGACGTGCTTATTATTTTTATGGGAATGATTGGAGGGAGAATGGGAAGAATGTATGTGCCCTATGGAAGATAGATTCTCCATGTTCATTATGCTACATGTTTCAAGGAGAACATTGGGCAAACCATGTTTGTTTCATTGGAACTATTGTCTCCTTGTGGGATGAATTATTTGCATCTGATAAGAACTTTGGAGGAGCATTTCATGGAAGGACAGATTGGTAGACACTTAGCTTATGAGGGAAGCTTATCAAATTTTGGTGTCACCAATGATGGAGGAGAAGAGTTGCAACACTCACCTTGTTAGTTGCTTGAGGACAGGCAACATTTGGGAAGGGAGGACTGTAATATTCCCAATTAGCCATGAGCTAGTTGGAATATTAAATTTTGTTTTGCTGCCTTGTTTTATGAATAATAGGACAATGGAGGTACTTAAGTCTCCTTAATAATGAATAAATCAATTCCAATATGATAAGAATATATCTTGGCAGCTTAATTTAGCACCTTTAAGTGTGGAAAGGGGCTGGAACACCTTGACTGGGTCAACTTTGACCAAATCAACAACGCTATCATGGAGGAGTGGCCATCAATGAAAGATAATGAAATTTTAGATGGAGATGCTTTGCATGGAATTAGGGCCATAAATGAATGGGGCTTATGGTTTGGAAGCTCATATATTATAAAAGGAAGAGGATGGCAGCTATTGATTATGTTAATGCATATGATATTTCTGAATATATGGTCTGTTTAGACATACAACTTTCTCTAACTATTTAGTTGAGATTGTTTGCCATTTAGCAATGGGTGTTCCTGATTGGGAATCCCACCTCTTCCATTGAGAGGCTATTGGAGGAGTCTTGTACTAAATTTTCCACTTTCAGGCTTAAGGCCAAGCTTAATCTTTCATTTACAATGTAGATCCTATTGAGGGTTGAGTTGTTTTGCAAGTTGCAGCAGTGGAGACCATCTTTGGGGTCATTTCATTGCTTATTTTCAGTGGAGAAGGGTTCCTGTCCATTGGGAGGATAGTAAGGAAGGCCCTTGTGCTTATTGTCATATCTTGGCTTAAGGCCATTGATTTATTTTCCCCTACAACGCAATTTATTTCCAGATCTGTGTTATTTTGAGGGAGGAGTTGTAGGGTGGTTTTGGCACACCATTTGGAGAGGATGTTTTCTAGAGAAGGGATCAACCCTTGATCTAGAGAGCCCGTTGGAGGAGACTGCATTATTTATCATATCATATCAGCCACACTTTCCAGATCTATATTTTGTAGTGGATCTTCAACTCTAGGGCTTAGATTCCCATATTGTACATGGTGTTTTGTTGAAAACCCTTGAGGGGTTCTTCAAAGGAGGTTTTGTAGTGCCTATATCTATATGAGATCTATATTTTGTGGCCTATATCAGCCCTAGATCTTTTGTATAAAATTTTTATGTAGTAGTGCCTTTAAAATAGTGTTGTAGCAGCCTTCCAGTTCTTTATATATAGTAGCAACACCTCTTTTTGAGGGATTTTGTCCATTGGTGGCTTGTTATTTCTTATTGTACATCTTATGGACCATTTCTTATGCATAGTTTTTTGCTGTTAAAATGAATATAAGGTCTCCATATTCGCCTCTTGATTTGATATGATGTTTAACACTATTTTTCCAACATTTTGCACTATATTCCTGCCTTTCCCATTTGGGAATATTACAAAATGTGGGTTGAAAACCTCTATGGAGGCAACCCACCCACCTTCAAAAATAAAAAATAAAAAGAGAAAAAAAGAGAAAAGAAACAAAAATAAAAAGAATAAAATGATACCTATGCACTATCTTGTTTTTGGTTTTGCAAGTTGTTGATCAAGGGAGTTTTTAGATCCAGGGGAGAAGTTTCTTCCTCTCTTCTCTCTCCTCTTCTTACACACTCCATGAGCAACTCCAGCATGCACCCATGCACTCATTTCACCTTTCAAGTAGGCATAAAACTCCATTTTTACTCATGACTGTAATTGCTACAAGAAAGTCCTCCATGAAAAAAATTCTTTTATTTGGGTTGAGATATATTTCGAACTTCCTGCATCTCTCGAAAACAATTCTCAAATGGTGTAAATTTTCATCATAAGAATGTGAAAACACTGTCAAATCATCTAAGTAAACAACCAAGAAAACATATTTTTCATCGGCAAATGCTATGTCCATTGCCTGCTAGAATGTGGCCCCTGCATTTTTCAAACCAAATGGAATTTTGGCATATTTGAAGGTGCCCCAAGGTGTAATAAATTTTGTCTTGTCCTGATCATCTTTGTGCACAAAAATATGGTTGTAGCCTGAATAACCATCCAACATTGACATCCGAGAAGAACCAACAACTCTTTGAAGTATATGGTCCATCTTCGGAAGTGGATAATTGTATTTGAGGGACACTTTGTTCAAGTTTCTGAAATCTATGCAAAGCTGGATTTCTATAGTTGTTTTTCTCACTAGGACCAAATTTCAAATCCAATTAGAAAATCTGATCGGGACAATGATACCAGACTTGAAAAGTCTATTTACCTCTGTTTCAATTGATGGCAACAATATGGGATTTATCCTTCTCAAATTTTTCCGAAAGTGCTTTTGATTGGACTTGATCGGAATAATGTGCTAAATGATGTTCTTGTCATACACCTTTAAATCTGCATATTCCCATGCGAAAACATTAGAAAATTGAGAAAGTAATTTAACATATTCAACCTTTACCTTGGGAGATAAGGACTTGGATAACTTCACCATCTTTGGTTTGTCGTTGTTAATACTGGAAAATCGTACAACAGAAGATGACATCAATTAATGTCGAACCCAAGGATTTACAGGACAGGAATAAATTATGGAATCAATAAGTATTTAAAATCTCTAAGGTTTTGAGAAAATCAAATTTGAACTAGTCATAAATGCTCAAATGCGCACTTTTTCCTTCGAGAAGAGCGCCTTATGCATGCCCTTTTTCCCGAAAAGCGTGCATTCCTGGAAATGGAAAAAAGTCACTTTCCGGGACCACTACAAGCAAAGGATAGTTACTCCTTATGTGAAATCCGCCTAAGGACAGCCACCAGTGCCTCCTTAGACATTATGTGAGCACACAAAAGAATATTTGAGCACACAATGGAATCACACCTCTCCCTTGGGTCACCATCCATCATGTACCAAGGGAGGGAAGGAGGATTTGAAGCTCACCTATATAAACCCACAGGGAGATGAACAAATGTTGATCACAAGGTTATGCTGGCCAAAGTTTCCCAAGCAACACCAGCATTGTGTGTGACCCAATGAGCTGGAGCTAAAGAGGACTCGATAGTGGGCCACCCAACATCTTAGTCCACCACAACACAGAGAGAGAGAGAGTTAGACTATGTCAGAAGGTAGAACTTGAAAGACAAAGATCCTTGCATCGGGACCTAGAGCCATTGCCTAGGGGCCCTTTGGGACCTAGAGCCATCGAGCCATCACTTTCATTATCACTGTTTGGAACTCTCTATATAGCTTCTTTTGTGTTTTTAGTTTTATTTTTTTTTACCAGAGCATACTTCAGCATATTATTTCATTTAAGTTTTATGATTTTGAGCTCTCCCCACATACTGCCTGTTACCAATAGCTTAGAGAGTAGACCACACTCTCTAAGCTCGTGCGATTTCTTACACTCGTATGTCGAATCCACCACAATATTCATATGTCCCAATATTTACATCTTCAACACCCTTTTCTCTAGGCATCAATGTAGGCTTCCCTGCTACGTCATCTTGGTCAAACAATTCTTCCAAAGTTATGATACCTTTTGGAATATTGTTGTCTTTCAGCTGTAGTATATCCATCTGAGTTGCTTCTATATCTTGGTCATATTTATGAAAAATTTGATCTATAGAACAATTCTCAAATTCTTCTTCACCTTGGAGAATTTTTTTTATCTTCTTATCATCCTAGAAAACTTGCCAATATTGCAAGTTATAAGGAATAGTGGGCCGATGCTTCACATGAATCTCAAATTTTTTGTTTGACAAGGTGGGGATTTTGAAATTGCTTGCATCTTTAGCCAATGAATCTGCCATGAGGTTTTGATTCCTTGGCACCACTGTAAGTATACACTCCCGAAACATTTTCAAAATATCAAGTATAACATTCCTATATTGTTTTATTCGAGGATGGTTAGCTTGATATTCACCTTTGACTTGCTTGATCACAAGTTCTAAATCACCATACACTGCAATACTTCTTGCACCTAGTTTCTTTAGGATATTTAAGCCAGTAATAAGTGCTTCATACTCATCTTCATTGTTAGTGCAATCAAAAGCTAATTTATAAGAGCACACGCTTACATTTGTAGGGACCTTATTATGCTGATGAAAAGGGCTGCAGACCCAAATTACAATTCCTGCCCCATCTTTCCCTAGGGCATCATCAAAGTCCATGGACCATAAACCATTCTCATCCTCCAAATGCAGAAACTCTAATTTTTGTTTTGGCTCAATTTTATGAACTGTCTCTTCATGCTTTTCCGGACTTTCTTCCACTTTATCCAATGGCTGTTTTAGATCTTTCACTACTTCCTCTGATTAATGTTCTAAATTTTTCAATGCTTCTTCTGATTTCTATTATGACAAGCTAGGCAGATTCATATTTTATTTTGATATAACTTCTCTAATACAATTATGGATCTATGGAACATCTTCTACATCTACTAGTTGGCTATCTACATCATTTAAGCCAATACCATTAAACAAAATGAATGACTTTAAATCTGTATGTACATTGTTTATCGAATGATTTTTAGGATTTTCTTTGCTTGTGATCATATATTTCATCTTAGTTTCATGGTATAATTTTCTCAATTGCCCAAAAACAGGAATATTTGTATAAGAAAAGTCTAATTGAAATGCGTCTCGTAATCCCCCCCCAGGATCTTGACAGTAGCATGCCAAATCATGGTGGTATATCAACTACCACCACATCCATTAGAACATTCTTTTATGGAATCTTCTCTATGGAGTCTACCAAGTATTTAATCATTCCAATACAACGAACTCTACCCGAATCGAAAGAGTATAAGTCATGATAGGGACAAGTGATGTCAAGGCTCAACTTCTCCATTATGGCTTATGGAATTAGTTTTTGGGAGGTTCTAGAGTCTAACATGGAATTGTGTAAAATGCACTGGTGGATTCTTAGACTCAAGTAAAAAGGAGGAACCTCACTATCTTCGAATTGACCGTCAATAGTAGGACCAAAAATGAGTTTGGGCTGATCATCTTCGAAATTTACCATGTCAGACAAAGGATCTACTTTAAGCATATTGGCAACATGGGACTTGTACTAGTTATTCTTAACAAGCTCGGTTAAAGGAATAAACACTTTTAACTTTGAAATTTCCATATCTAAACTGAAGGGAGTAGTTTTGTCTACCTCTTTAATAACGATGTCTCGTTGTCCAACATGGTCCTTTGATGGAATTTCTTTCTTCTGATTGTCCTTTTCCTTATTTTCTAAACTCGTGGATGGCTGATTTTCTTTGTTATGATTTGCGATCATAGGCTCTTTTCCCTTACTTTGATTTCTTAGAGGATTCTACCTTGTTTGAGTGTCTTTCTGCTGATATGTTCTCTCCGGGATGGGATTAACTGACACATCTCTGCTCCTTAATGACATCTTCCTATTTTGTGAACTAAGTGCATTCAAGTATCCCCGTCGGTAATCATCTGATTCAATCTCTAATTCATGATCATTAGCAAAAATAAAATATTCATCTTTAGGCTATTTTTTCTTTTAAAAATACTCCTAATCTTCAGTAAAAAACAAAGGCAGATCAACAAGTTTGAAATGGAGGTTTTCCTCAAAAATTGTGTCTTCATATTATTCTTCTCCTTGAGCATAGTTCTGCTGCAAGGGTGTCCTGATTTTTTGTTGCTGCTATGGTGGTTGTTTAGGAGCATGCTGTTCTCTTTGCTTAATCCTTAACTTAGGCTATTGCTGACCTCTATAGTTAGGATTTCTGACCTCAGGCTGTCTCTACGTGATGGACATCATGTCAACCATCCATTCAATATTTCTTATAAAAGTATCCATCTTAGCATCGGAAAATGAGGTGGATGTTTCATCTTTAATAGTAACTCTCCTCTCATTCCTATCTCTAGCTCTCTTCATCAACATATTTGCTTCAATGTCGGCAGCGTTCTTTTGCATATCTTCCAGTGTAGCTAGATTTCTTTCCCTAATTGCTAATCCATGTCAGTAGCATCAAATTCATCTGGATAATGAATAGAGACAAGTCTGGAGAAGGCTTGATCTCAACGGGAATTGCATTGTAAATCCGACTAAAGTGAGTATTGAAATATTGAACTGATTCATTGAGATTTATTTTAATGTTCTCATACTTAACAAGCAGATGTAAGTGATTTTTCTTTAGCTCCCACCAGGCTATAAAAAAATCAGTGAGTTGGTATGGTGTGGCAATGGAATTAGCAGTGAGAGACCTAAACCAAACATTGACATATCCAGAGAAGCTCTGGGATATAATCCTCATTTTTGCATTGTCACCATCAAATTACTCCAAATCTATGAAGTCAGTGAGCTTAACAATATGTTGTCTTGTAGATATGGTAGAGTTTTCATCAAACAAGGGGAGCCTTTGGCCATAACCCTTAGGTAAATCATTCAATTGGGCTGGTAAGATAAGTGGGGAAAATCTTGCCATGATTCCTGCAGAATGAAGCACTAGATTGACAACAGGAGGGATTGGATGAATAGGCAATGAAACAGAAGTTGTAGGTACTGAAGTAGTAGGTATGAATGATGAGGTTGAAGGTGCAGGTGAATAAACTACAATTGATTGAGTTTGAGGTTGAGTTGAGACAAAAATTTCCTCTTGATGGTAGAATTGGATCCAATATTTTATGTCAAGGTCAGATTCAGGCTTAATCTCTTCGAAAAACCAATCTTTCAGAGGACTAATGTCTAATTTAGACAATGAATTGACCTGTGACACTCTTAAAGGATCAAATACTATGTCAGATAAAGAGGTTTCAGACTTGGATTTAAACAATGAAAATTCAAATTTCAGATCATACAATATATCTTCAAGAGAAAGTAGCTTAGTAGGTAGAGAAACCGATCTTACCAACGAAACTGGTCCTGATTGAATGTCCGTAGTTTGATATGTATGCCTTTGAAACACATTCTCTGGATCATCTACTGGATCAAATGGATTAGGATCATGATTTAATATGGTATACCTTTTGGAAGCCAACTCTACAATCTTAGCACTATAATTATCGAATCAGCCTTTTTTAAGCTTAAACCTATCATCCAAAGGATCAAACTCCAAAATTTCTTGTCGTACACCCAGGGAAAGTAAATCCTTCGTTCCCCAGAAATGGCACCAGTATGTTATCACTCTGCCTGATTGCTAAGGTTAAAGAAGAAATCCCAACAGAGTTAACCACAGACCAATCTTATGGCTTGGTATATAGCCCTATCGAACTAGACATGGATCTCTCCACAAGGTCACAAATAACAGGGCTTGATAAATTATGGTTTTAGGCTACGTATGAAATGCAGAAGGGTTTGTTTGTTTGATTGGGGTGTGGATGAGGATATTAGGTCAAAGAGGCTAGGTCAGGGAAAATAGGATTAGGGTTGCAGAGATTCAATGGGGCAAGGTAGGTGGGAAGGCTAGCACATTAGGGTTCTTGTTATAAAATGATTCATACAGGTGAGGAGATAGGAAGATCATAAAATATGAATTCTTCCTATACTGAAAGAAAGATGAACAAACTATAAAAACTTTCCCAAAAAAAAGCATGATATGAATTCTGTTTATCAACTTGAAAGTGATCATAAAATAGAAGTGCAATGAATTATGAAGACAATACATTCAAACATAATGGGACATAAGAAGAAAAAAATCTAGACAACCATACCATAGGAATCCCAAAGAAATAACTACAACACTTTTATTAAGCTCCTACCAAAATGATTACAATAGAGTCTTTGATCAATATGCCAACATACAACAGATTCCCACCTATGAAATGAATAAAAAAATACATGATATAGACCTCAAAAAAACAACTTCCAGCCTCAGGGGTCGAATCTATTAGAGGAGGAGCAGTTCTACCAAAAACTAAGCTGAAAGATGAAGTGTAGGGAGGTCTAAGTGACTCATCCATAAATTTTGTGAACTGATTCATTACACCTCATTGAGTTCATTTACCTAATGTATTTACCCTAGGTAATAGTAAAAACACCATAATTACATTTACATCATTGATTTAGAGAGGTATAAACATGATTACCCAAGATAAAAGTCAATTTACAGAAAAACTCAGAAAAATCAGAAAATTGTCAAACTTGCCATCCATGTTGCAACTTGATCATGAGTGCATTCCCAGTGTCCAAATTGGGCTCATTATGGCGTGTTGGAAAGCCTGTCTAGTATGATTTCCAAATATGCCTTTAGTTTGTAGAATGGAGTTGATTTTCTCTATAAAAAATTGATTCTCACAAGACTTCTCAGCGCGCAGTGCATAGGCCAAAAAATGGGCAGAACATCGATCTTTTGAGTGTTTTCTCACCTTTTCAACTCCCAGTTGTCTAGAACAAGGCTAGAAAAGTGATTTTCCTGCATTTATTCATCATTATGCATCTTCTGGTGGTGTTATTTTGGCCAAAAAGTGCATAAAAAATGAGCGCAATGCCTAGGGTGCCGCGCGTTTGACAGTCTAGCTGTCACAAGGTTGTTCAAGGTTTGCAAAAAATCACAAAAACATCAAAACATTACCCAAAAAATTCTCAAAATTTGATAATTTGATGCTAATGATGTGGCTAGGCATGAATTGAGGCTTCATTCAATATGTCAAGCCTTCTTTCCTCTTCTTGCATGGTCAAAGCCTCAATTTTTGCATTGGCTCTTTTGAGCTTGGCCTTTGCAATTTTGTCTCTTTGGGCATAGTGCTTGAACTTCTTCCTCAGTACATCATTATCTCTATTTTCCTTCTCTAGAAGTTTCTCTAGGTTATGGTTAGCTCTATTAAGGCATGACTCCTGATTCTCATTGACTACCACTGTAAGTTGTTCATTCAAAGTGAGATGATTAACAAGCTCAACCTCTTTTTCCCTTTCTAGTGCTAGAGCTCTTTTCAACCCCATAGTCATAGGATTTCTCCTTGGCACTTGTTCTACTGCCCCATTTTTCACACCATATGTTTCAAGTGTCTCTTCAAGAAAAACTTTGGATTTTTCTGCCTCTCTTTGAGCTTTGATGAATTTGACCTCATAAATGACATGTTTTGTTTTCAGCTGTTGGTTCTCCTACTCAAGAAAGTGAATGAAAAATTTAGACCGGTCAAGATTAGTTTGTATCTCATTAATATTGGCTTATTTATCCTTGATGATTATGCTAGTGATCTCATCATCATCATGCTCATCTAGGTCAACAAGATCAAAATCCTATTCTATCTCATAGAGGTCTTTCTCCTCATGTTTGATCTCTGCCTAAATTTCTGCCTCTGCCATCTTTTGTTTCCCTTTATCTACTTGATTTTTTGATGTAGAAGGCAAGGCCCCCCCCACAATCTGTGGGGAAAACACTTGCCTGTGACCTCTCTAGTATGTTTTTTCCAATAACTATATCTCAACTTGCTTAGAATTTTGAGGCTCACTCATTTCAACTCTGCTAGGTGATCTTGTCTCAATGTGGGATGGAGATGATGGTGGTGAAATAGATGAAGGAGACTGATATGACGATGATGCATGAATTGTGGGCTGAGATGGAGGAATGGATGTGGAAGTATGAGATGATGAAGGAAAATTTTGGGCATGCTGACTAGGTTGAGTAGTGAATATGTCATTAGCTATGAAAGTACTCCATGAAATGTTTAATTGTTTGAGGTGATGGAGGACTATGATTTTGATGAGGGAGTGGTGAAAAAGACTTTGCATTTGGTGGTCATAATCTCTCTTTTGGGCAGAAATGCCATCTTGTCAATGCTCCAGAGGATGAAATAAGGTATGTTGATTAGATTGACCCTTGTGAAGTGCATAAGTAGCTGGATGTGATAGGTATAAAGTCTATAGAACCTAACTTCACAAGAAAACTATTTCATGATGATTTTCTTCATGGGAGCATATCTCTCCAGGAGGTAAGAGAAAGGAAAAATCCTCTTTCTTTCATTATTGTATCTAGTTTTAATGTATGTCTCATAGTATTGCTCCTCCAAGTCTGTTTGCTTGAACTATTTTCCCCCAGCATTCGTGATTCTAGTGGCAACTGATATGATGGTAGTGGACAAAGTGAAAGTGACACCAGCAAGTGTTACCTGGTTGTCATGGAGATTGGATATGAATATTTTGGTCAACATAGGATGATGCTGGGCCCTTTGTAATTTCTCACAGAATTCAAAATAGATTACATACTTAAAACATGTTACAGTTACAGGAGATGCCATGAGTTCCCTGGTATTTGTTGGCTCAAGTCTAAGGTTTCTCCCTCCTCTGCTTGACTTCTTCTCCTTTATTTGTTCTCCCTCACTGTAGTTTATGTTATGTTCTTCTTCCATATGTTTCTTAGTATGAAACCCTAGGGAGATGTGGTGATAGTGGAATGTAAGTAAAGGGAGTGGGGAATAGTGTGAGGAAATTTAGGGAGATGGGGGAAGAGATTTTTGATTTGAGGGAGATGACAGGGAGTAGGAAATGATGAGGGAATTGGAATAGGGAATTTAATTAAATTTTATGGATTTTTGAAGCCTAGGAAAGTGAGTAGCCTAGGGTTTAGGGTTTGGGGATGAAAGGTTTAGGGAAAGGGGATTATGTGATATAGGGTTTGAAATAGGAATAACAGTGATAAGGGAAAGGAATGTGGGGTTTTTGGGAATGAAATCAGAAGTGAAATTGGGAATTGAGAGTAAAATAGGGTTTCAAAAGCAATTAAGACACCAAATCTTTCAAAACAAAGACAAACACCACAAAATAGATTTCAAGAGGAGAGGAATGATGGAATTATACCTTAATTTCTTGCTGGAGGTCGAATGCACAGTTGCTGAAGATTGAAGGCCGTGTGATGTTATTTGGATGGCGTTATGGAGTTTGCTATAGAAATCAAGAAAACATACAATTGACAGCGAAAACACGCAACACAAAGAGAAAACTTTCAGTGCAAAGAGAAAACATGCAACACAAAGAGAAAATGCGCAACACAAAGAGTGAACATGCATCATTGCCTCTTTATTTTGTAAAATTTTGCCGTCAAAACTTGAAAATCATGATGTTGCTGAGGTTGCTTAAGGATGAAGGAGAAAAATGAAGTTTTTTTTGATGTCATGAGGGTTTATATATTGAGTGAATTTGATTTTAATCCTTTGAAACCCACTTTTCTAATGTTGCAAATTTCACTTTTAAACTTTGTAGAATACCCTTACACTTTTGAACCTTTTTCTTTGACATTTGATCAGTGGATGAATTGATAATTCTTTCACTTTGACATGTGCTTGTTTGGCATGTGGAATTGAGTTGGTAGCTTGGGAACTAGGCGCTTATTACATATAATGAACATAAAATTACGTAAATGAAAAATAAAATTACATCTCTGTTTTTGGAATAAATTTACATTTTAGGATGCAACTCACACTTGAAAGAAGAATTACAACTTTGAAAACTATCTTTACATACTTGAAAATCCTCTTTAAATGGTAAATGGATATTATTTGTATCACTCTTATACTTTTTATGACCTTATGCAATGAAATGGTGTTTTATTTAGACCTTGGAAAATGAAAACCTAGAGACCTAATGAAGACCTTGAGTGACCAGGCTTCATGGTGACCTGACTGAAATATTGACATGATGAAAGGAATTTCATGGCTGAAGTATGCTCAAAAAGACATGAAGGTGGGCTAGAAAATATAAATCTTTGATGAGGAATTATTTTTTTAGACTAGGACTATCATCAGTGAGTAAATTTTTGAATAAAGACCTAAGTGGAATGAAAAAAATTTCTAAGTGAGACTCCTAAAATGATATGAAAATAGTATTTTTGATCACTGAAGGCATTATGAAAATACTGACACTAAAATTGGCCTTATTGGGGATGATAGCTCTGAAAGAGGTGTCAAGAAACATAGAACTCTGGATTTTTCATATCAATGCCTCTTCCATTGGGCCAATACGGTCAAAACTCAAACAATAACATGACTGAAAACTAATAACTTGGAAAATTAGACTAACTCAATGCAAACATAAGTGACTAAAAATTGACTCAACATGACTTAATTGAATGAAAACTGGACTTTTTGAAAATGGAAGAAATTAGTGAAGCTCCATGGCCTTCACTTTGGGCTCTGAACTCCAAAGATTCTCTACTTCATACTTGCAAAAAATGTAACTGATATTTACAATGAAATGGAAAAATGATCAAGAAATTTATTTTAGAAAAGATAGGGTTTCAGGAGCCTACCATTAAATGGTCTTCCTAAACACTCATTTCAATTCATCTCCTCAAGAAAATAAGCATTCTGTCCTCGACAAGCTGAAATCTGATATGGCCCTTTCCATAAATTTTGAAATTTACCATGCTTACCCTTCTCTTCATTTCTAGCATCCCAACAGAGTACTACATCTCATATCTTAAATTTGTCTTCCTTAGTTTTCCGATCATAAATATTCTTTATCCTGTCATGAAGTTTTGAAGTATTCTGAAATGCTTCATCCCTTGTTTGTTGAAGGTGTATCATTTGAATAATACAGTGTTGTATGTCATTTTCCTCAGTCCCTGATTCTTGTAGCAATTTTATTACCAGGATTGATAATGATGAAGGAAAAAAAATATCGACACCATATACAACTTGAAAAGGAGACATACCAATATAATTCTTATTACTCACCCGATCTGCCCACAATGCAGTAATCAACTTCTTATGCCAATTCTTTTTATTTGCCTCTAACATCTTCTTAATGATACTGATCAAGGATTTATTAGAGGATTCTGCCAATCCATTACCTTGTGGGTAGTAGGCTGTAGAGTGTCCAAAATTAATGTTATATCTGTCACAAAACTTAGTAATCTTCTTAGACTTGAATTATGACGCGTTATCTGTGATAATATTAGTAGTAAAACCAAAACGGGATAAAATATTAGTTTCTAAAAATTGAATGATGAGAGAAACGGTTGCTTGCCTGGTCGGGATTGCTTCAATCCACTTTGTAAAGTAATATGTGGCTGTCAATATGCACTTATGCTATGTGGATGATGTTGGGTGAATCTCTCCTATGAAATCTAGGCCCCACTGCTGAAATGGTGCATGTACTGAAATATGTTGGAGTGGTAACGGGAGAAGCTTTCTCTTACCCTGAAAAAATTGATATTCATGGAAGCTCATTACTAGTTTGTAAACATCTGCAAAAAGTATTAGCCAATAATATCCCACTCTTAATATTTTATTGGCCTTGTTCTTCCAATATAGGTGGTCGCCACAATATCCTTTGTGGAAGTCATTCATCACTTAGATTCTTCTTTGACCAAACAGTTCAGCAACACACCTTCAGGATATTTCTAGTAAAGTGCATTGTCCAGTATGCAATACTTTGAAGCTTTGAGTTTCAAAGATCTGCCTTGACTCTTAGTCATGGATACAAGAGGGTTTAGGTGTTGCACAACATAAACAATATCAGAATATCATGGAGATGAAAAAAATATATCAGATACCTAACTGAGATTCAGTAGTCTCTATTTTCAGAAAAATCTAAAATCAAGTTGATGTCAAGAGCATGAAGATTTGACTCAACCATGAGCTTGGCTAAGCCCTGGCCTTTGATCAACTTGGTGGGCTTGATCTCAAGGTCACACTCCAGTAAAGATGCTATCCATCTTCCTCTCCTACCTTCTGGGTCTGCCTTCATGAGAACTTCTTTCACAGCTGCATTAGGTACATAGGCAAGAGTGTGTGAATGTAATATGTAAAATCTGAAATATTTCAGCGCTTTAACAAAAGCCAAAGCCTGTTTCTCTATGATGTTGTAGCGAAGGGTTACATATATGATATTGCCACTGAAAAATGCAATTTGTAGCTCTGTTTTATCCCTTTTTTGCATCAATACTGATGCCATAGTGTGCTCAGAAGCAAATGAGAATATTATGAAATCACTAGTATCATCAGGACTTATCAAAACTGGGGCAGTAGTCAAGGCAAACTTAACTAAATGGAAATATTTCTGGGAATATTTAGACCACTTCACATCACTATATTTCTTCAACATTTTTTTCAATTCTCTAAGATGCTCCACTAAAATAGGAATGAATCTACCATAGAAATTAATCTTATAGTTGAATGCTTGTACTTCCTTTTTGCTGCGAGGGAAATCAGTCTGTTGAATTGCTTGAACTAGAGAAGGGTCAATCCAGATCCTATCCTTGGAGATTATGTGACCAGGGAGTTTTCCATCCTCCATGGAAAAGAGGCTTTTCTTTAGGTTGAGATATATTCTGAACTTCGTGCATCTCTTGAAAACAATTCTCAAATGGCGCAAATGTTCATCATCAGAATGTGAAACCATTGTCAAATCATCTAAGTAAACAACCAAGAAAACATCTTTTTCATTGGAAAATTCTATGTCCATGGCCCGCTGGAATGTGGCCCCTGCATTTTCCAAACCAAATGGAATTTTGGCATATTTTAAGGTGCCCCAAGGTGTAGTAAATTCTATCTTGTCCTAATCATCTTCGTGCGCTAAAATTTGGTTGTAGCCTGAATAACCATTCAATAGTGACATCCGGGAAGAACCAAAAAATCTTTGAAGTTTATGGTCCATCTTCAGAAGTGGATAGTTGTCTTTAAGGGACACTTTCTTCAAGTTTCTGAAATCTATGCAAAGCCAGATTTCTCTAGTCTTCTTTCTCACTAGAACCAAATTTCAAATCCAATTAGAAATCTGATCGGGACAATGATACTAGAATTGAAAAGTCTATTTACCTCTTTTTCAATTGATGGCAGAAATCTGGGATTTATCCTTCTCAACTTTTTTCGAAAGGGCTTTTGATCGGACTTGATCTAAATAGTGTGTTAAATGATTTTCTTGTCATACACCTTTAAATCTACATATTCCTATATGAAAAAATTAGAAAATTCAGAAAGTAATTTAACATATTCAACATTTACCTTGGGAGATAAGGACTTGGATAGTTTCACCATCTTTGTTTTGTCAGCTATCCCAATATTTACATATTGGACACCCTTTTCCATAGGCATCAATGTAGGATTCCTTGCTACGTCATCTTGGTCAAACAATTCTTCCAAAGGTATGAGACCATTTGGAATATTGTTGTCTTTCAGCTGTAGTATATCCATCTAAGTTGCTTCTATATCTTGGTCATCTTTATTAGAAATTTGATCTATAGAACAATTCTCAAATTCTTCTTCACCTTGGAGAAAGTTGTTTATCTACTTATCGTCCTAGAAAACTTGCCAATATTACAAGTTATAGGGAACAGTGGGCCAATTATTCACATGAATCTCAAATTTTTTGTTTGAAAATATGGGGAGTTTGAAATTGCTTGCAAATTTAGCCAATGAATTTTCCATGAGGTTTTGATTCCTTGGCACCACTGTAAGTATACACTCCTGAAATTTTTTCAAAATATTAAGTACATCATTCCTATATTGTCTCATTCAAGGATGGTTTGCTTGATATTCAATTTTGACTTGCTTGATCACAAGTTCTGAATCACCATACACTACAATCCTTCTTGCACCCAGTTTCTTCAGGATATTTGAGCCAGTAATTAGTGGTTCATACTCGACTTCATTGTTAGTGAAATCAAAAGCTAATTTTTAAGAGCACAACCTTACATTTGTAGGGACCTTATTTTGCTGATGAAAAGGGTTGCGGACCCAGATTCCGATGCCTACCCCATCTTTCCCCAGGGCATCATCAAAGTCCATGGACCATAAACCATTCTCATCCCCGAAATGCCAAAACTTTGATTTTTGTTTTGGCTCAATTTTCTGAACTGTCTCTTCATGCTTTTCTGGAATTCCCTCCACTTTATCCATTGGATGTTCTCGATATTTCACTACTTCTTCTGATTGTTGTTCTAAATTTCCAATGCTTATTCTAGTTGCTGTTCTGATAAGCTAGGCATATTCATCTTTTATTTTGCTATAAATTCTATAATACAATTATGTATCTCTGAAACATCTTCTACATCTACTAGCTGGCTATCTACATCATTTAAGCCACTATCATTAAACAAAACAAATGACTCTAAATTTGTATGTAAAATGTTTATCACATGATTGTTAGGCTTTTCTTTTCTTGTGATAATATATTTCATCTTAGTTTCACTGTACAATTTTCTCAATTGCCTGAAAATAGGAATAGTTGCATAAGAAAAATCTAATTGGAATGTGCCTCATAATCCCCCCCCTAGGATTTTGACAACAACATGCCAAAGTGTGGTGGTATAATAGCTACCACCACATCCATTAGAACATTCTTTGCCAGAATCTGTTCTAGGGAGACTACCAAATCTTTAATTAGGCCAATACAACGAACTCTACCTGAATCGAAAGAGTATAAGTCATGGTAGGGAAGAGTGATGTCAAGGCCCAACTTCTACATTATGGATTTTGGCATTAGATTGTGGGAGGCTTCGGAGTCTAACATGGAATTATGTAAAATGCACTGGTGGATTCTTAGACTCGAGTAAAAAGGAGGAACCTCGCTATCTAATTGATCGTCAATGGCAGGACCAAAAATAAGTTTGGGTTGATCATCTTCAACATTTACCATGTTAGACAAAGGATCTAATTTAGGCATATTGGCAACATGGGACTTGTACTGGTTATTCTTAACAAGATCGGTTAAAGGAATAAACACTTTTAAGTTTGAAATTTCTGTATCTAAACTAAAGGGAGTAGTTTTGTCTACCTCTTTAATAATGATGTCTCATTGTCCAAAATGGTCCTTTGATGGAATTTCTTTCTTCTAATTGTCCTTTTCCTTATTTTATGAACTTGTGGATGGCTGATTTTATTTGTTCTAATTTTTTTATCACAGGTTCTTTTCCCTTACTCTGATTTCTCGGAGGATTCTGCCTTGTTTGAGTGTCTTTCTGCTGAGATGTTCTCTTCTGAATGGGATTAACTGACACATCTCTGCTCCTTAATGACATCTGCCTATTTTTAGAACTAAGTGCATTCAAGTATCCCCATTGGTAATCATCTAATTCAATATCTAATTAGAAATGTGAGGAGCTAGGAAGAGCATAAAAGATGAATTATTCCTAAAATGAAAAAAATATGAACAAACTATGAAAACTTTCCTAAAACAAAGCATGTGAGATGAATTCTGTTTATCAACTTGAAAGTGATCATACAATAGAAGTGCAATGAATTATGAAGACAATACATTTTAACATAATTAAACATAAAAATAAACAATGCTATACAAACATACCACAAGTATCCCAAAGAAATAGCTATAGATGCAACACTTTTATTAAGCTCCTGCCAAAATGATTACAATAGAGTCTCTGATCAATATGCCAACATCTAACTAATTACCAACTGTGAAATGACTGAAAAAATACACAATATAGACCTAAAAAAAACTCCTCCCAGCCTTAGGGGTCGAATTCATGAGAGGAGGAGCAGTTCCACCAAAAATTGAGCTGAAAGCTGAAGTGTAGGGAGGTTCAAGTGACTCATCCCTAACTTTTGTGAACTGATTAATTACACCTCATTGAGTTCATTTACCTAATGTATTTACCCAAGGTAACAATAAAAACACCATAATTACATTTAAATGATTTATTTATAGAGGTAAAAACATGATTCCTCGAGATGAAAGTCAATTTGTAGAAAAAATCAGAAAAAATCATAAAACTATCAAACGTGCCATCCCTTTGTCAAACATGCCATCCATGTTCCAACCTGATTTTGAGTGCCTTCCCGGTGTCCAAATTGGGCTCAGGATGGTTCGATGGAAAGCCTGTCCATTATAATTTCCAAATATTCCTTTAGTTTGCAGAATGGAGTTTATTTTCCTTGTCAAAAATTGATTCTACCAAGACTGCTTAGCGCGCAATGCATAGGCAAAAAAGTGGGCATAACATTGATTTTTTGAGTGTTTTTTCACCTTTTCAACTCCCATTTGTCCGGAACAAGGCTAGAAATTTGGTTTTCCTCATGTATTCATCATTATGCATTTGATGGTGGTCTTCTTTTGGCCAAAAAGTGCCTAAAAAAAGAGCGCAATACCTAGAGTGCTGCGCGTTTGATAGTCTAGTTGTCACAAGACTGTTCAAGGTTTGCAAAAAATCACAAAAAATTCAAACATTTACCCAAAAACTTCTCAAAATTTGATAATTTGATGTTGATGATGTGGTTAATCATGAAGTTAGGCTTCAACCAATATGTAAAGCCTTTTTTCCTCTTCTTGCATGGTCAAAGCCTCAATTTTTGGCCTTTGCAATTTTGTCTCTTTGGGCATAGTGCTTGAACTTCTTCCTCAGTACATAATTATCTATTTTTTCCTTCTCTAGAAGTTTCTCTAAGTTCTGGTTAGCTCTATCAAGCCATGGCTCCCAATTCTCATTGACTACCACTACAAGTTGTTCGTTTAGAGTGAGCTGATTAGCAAGCTCAACCTCTTTTTTCCTTTCTAGTGGTAGAGATATTTTCAGCCCTCTAGTCCTAGGATTTCTCCTTGGCACTTGTTCTACTGCCTCATATGTCAAACCATATGTTTCAAGTGTCTCTTCAAGTGAAACTTTGGATTTTTCTACTTCTCTTTGAGCTTTGATGAATTTGACCTCATCAATGACATGTTTTATTTTCAGCTGCTGGTTCTCCTGCTCAAGAAATTCAATGACAAATTTAGATATGTCAATATTAGTTTGTAGCTCGTTAATCTTGGATTATTTCTCCTTGATTATTATGCTATTGATCTCATCATCATCATGCCTATCTAGGTCAAGAAGATCAAAATCCTGTTCTGTCTCATGGAGGTCCTCCTCCTCATGTCTGATCTCTGCTTGAATTTCTGCCTTTTTCATCTTTTTTTTCCCTTTGTATACCTACTTTTTTGATGTAGAAGCTAAGCCCCGTCCCAAAATCTATGGGAAAAACACTTTTCTATGACCTCTATGGTATGTTTTTTCCAATAGCTCTATCTCAACCTGCTTGGTATTTTGAGGCTCACTGATTTCAACTCTGCTAGGTGATCCAATCTCAATGTGGGATGGAGATGATGGTGGTGAAATAGATGAAGGATACTGATATGATGATGATGCATGAATTGTGGGCTGAGATGGAGGAATGGATGTGGAAGGATGAAATGAGGAAGGGACATTTTGGGCATGCTGAATAGGTGGAGCAGTGAATATGTCATTAGCTATGAAAGTACTCCATGAAATTTTTAATTGTTTGGGGTGATGGAGGACTATGATATTAATGAGGGAGTGGTGAAAAATACTTTGCATTTGGTGGTTATAATATCTCTTTTGGGAAATAAATTCCATCTTGTCAATGCTCCGGAGGAGAAAATAAGGCATGTTGAGCATCTTGACCCTTGTGAAGTGCATAAGTATCTGGATGTGATAAGTATAAAGTCTAGAGAACCTACCTTCACAAGAAAAGTATTTCATGTTGAATTTCATCATGGTAGCATATCTCTCTAGGAGGTAAGAGAAAGGAAAAATCCTCTTTCTTTCATTCTTGTATCTAGGTTTAATGTATGGCTCATAGTATTGCTCCTCCAAGTCTGTTTGTTTGAACCATTTTTCCCCAACATTCGGGATTCCAGTGGCAGCTGATATGATGGCAATGGAAAAAGTGAAAGTGACACCAAAAAGGGTTACCTGGTTGTCATGGATATTGGAGATGAACAGTCTGGTCAACATAGGATGATGCTGGGCCCTTTTTACTTTCTCACAGAATTCAAAACAACCTACATACTTAAAACATGTCATAGTTATGGGAGATGCCATGAGTTCCGTGGTATTTTTTGGCTCAAGTATAAGTATTCTCCCTCCTCTGCTTGACTTCTTCTCCTTTCTTTTTTTCTCCATCACTATAGTTTATGTTATGTTCTTCTTCCATAGGTGTCTTAGTATGAAACCCTAGGGAGATGTGATGATAGTGGAATGTAGGTAAAGGGAGTGGGGAATAGTGTGAGGAAATTTTTGGAGATGGGGGAAGGGATTTTTGATTTGAGGGAGGTGACAGGTAGTAGGAATGATGAGGGAATTGGAATAAGGAATTTAATTACAATTTAGGGATTTTGGAAGCCTAGGCAAGTGAGTAGCCTAGGGTTTAGGGTTTGGGGATGATTGGTTTAGGGAAAGGGGATTATGTGATATAGGGGTTGAAATAGGAAAAAAAGTGATAAGGGAAAGGAATGTGGGGTTTTTGGGAATGAAATCAGAAGTGAAATTAGGATTTGAGAGTAAGCTAGGGTTTCAAAAGCAAGTAAGACACCAAATCTTTCACAAAAAAGATAAACACCACAAAATCAATTTCAAGAGGAGAGGAATGATGGAATTAGACATTACTTGCTTGTTGGAGGTCGAATGCACTGTTGTTGAAGATTGAAGGCCATGTGATGATATTTGGATGGCGTTCTAGAGTTTGTTGTAGAAATCGGAAAAACACGTAGTAGATAGAGCAAGCGCACAACACTGCCTCTCTCTTTTGTAAAATTTCGCCCTCAAAACTTGAAAATCATGATTTTGCTGAGGTTACTCAAGGATGGAAAAGAAAAATGAAGTTTGTTTTTATGTCATGATGGTTTATATACTTGAGTGAATTTGATTTTAATCCTTTGAAACCCACTTTGCTAATGTTTCAAATTTCACTTTTAAACTTTGTAGAATACCCTTACACTTCTGAACTATTTTATTTGACATTTGATTAGTGGATGAATTGAGAATTCTTGCATTTTGAAATGTGATTGTTTGGCATGTGGAACTGAGTTGGCAGCGTGGGAAATAGGTACTTATTAAATATAATGAACATAAAATTACATAAATGAAAAATAAAATTACATCTTTGTTTTTGAAATAAAATTACAGTTTAGGATGCAACTCACACTTGAAAGCAGAATTACAACTTTGAAAAATATCTTTACATGCTTGCAAATCCTATTTAAATGGTAAAGGGATATTATTTGTATCACTCTCATACTTTTACTGCCCTTATGAAATGAAATTGTGTTTTATTTAGACCATGGAAAATGAAAACCTAGAGACCTAATGAAGACCTTGAGTGACCAGACTTCATGGTGACCTCACTGAAATATTGACATGATGAAAGGAATTTTATGACTGAAGTATGCTCAACAAGACATGAAGTGAGCCATCAAATATAAATCTTTGAAGAGGAATTATGTTTTTCGACTAGGACTACGATCAATGAGTAAATTTTTAAATCAAGACCTAGGTGGAATGACAAAAATTTCTGAGTAAGAATCCTAAAATGATATGAAAAGAGTATTTTTGATCACTGAGGGTAGTATGCAAATACTGACACTTATGGGACCAATGGTCCCAAAGAGGAAAACTCGTGCCCAGTCCAAGTCAGAACTCAGCTCCAAATTGGGTTAAGAGGCCATAAAGGTAAATTTTGGCGCATTATGCTCACTTTGTTTAGCATTTAGAGAGTAGTGGGAGCAAGAGAATTTAGAGGATCCATCGAATAACAATGCATCGAGTTTGAGCTTTCATGCACCCCTGTGCTACAATAAACAATGAAGTGCTACTAGAAACTTCACATGAAGATCATCAAGGATAAGAAGAGAAAATTAGAGCCAATA